>JAXGGA010020458.1:0-18246 GCA_038373865.1 Uloborus plumipes | reverse complement strand
ATGGCATAATGTTTGGAAAGATATGTGGTGAAGCAAAGTTCGTAAACACGGCGGACAAAGCAAAACTGTTGAATGAAAAATGGCCAAGCATCAGAGAGGGATATGCAGTAGTGATGCAACAAATATTCGGCCCGTCCACCGAATATTCGGCTTCGGCCGAATACCTATTTTACTATTCGGCCTTGGCCGAATACTGTGGAGAAATGTATTTAATTTTCGCACTTTGAAAGTTTTAAGTATTTTTAATTATTCTTATCACGTTTAATGGGTATTTCAAATGAAATCTTGTTATACTATAATACTTTATCATTTTTGAGGGTATTCAGTAATTTTATTGTCAACTTAAACTACGTGTACTTACAAACCTTGACTATCTTAACACATAAAATAAATCTATGCAAAATCATAGGATAAAGCCAAATAACAAAATACTTCTTGCCTATTACAAGGTTTGGTATACTTATTTTATAAAACTAATTCTTATACATAAAATTTTAAATTGATAAAATATAAGTATAAATCATACACAAAACAATGGTCAGTTCTTTCTTTATCAAAATAAAATACGTATAAAAATGAAATATAGTATGATAGAAATATGCTTCTTTCCCGATATTTTATTTTTAAAAAATTGAGTATGAGAATTTAAAATATAAAAATAGCATTTTTAATTTCCCTGCATAACATTTCAAAAATATTCTTTGTAATCTTGGCAATTGTGAAAATCATAAAGCTAAGCTTTCTCTGTGCAAACAGATTATGATGCAGAAAACATTTTTAGGAGATGGGTTTCTTTTTTCCCCTAAAATTTTGCCAAATTTGGAAAATAAGTGTTAATTACTTTGGTACATGTAGTGAACATTTAGTATTGAAATGCACAAGCTGGCCTGTAAAGATAGATTAGGAAATTTAATTCTCATTTCATAAACTATTTCGTTTTTTCAAATAAGGGTTCTAAGAACGATAACAGTCAATTTTTCTCTTGGTACCTACACATATAAAAGTCTGGAGTTATCTAAATATAATTATATTTTTTGTATTGGAATACCTTCAAATATTAACATTTCTCATAGAGAAATATAGTGTGTTGCTGTTAATTTTGTTGTAAATTTCCACTAAATACGAGAAAAAAATTACGTGATACATTTCCATGCTGAATCATTTCAGTTAATTTTTCCCCCCATATTTATTTGGAAGAGCTTTATGAAATACTTTTTCAGAAGCTTAAATATAGAGCTCTGACCTTTAAGAACAATTGATATATAAAGTAAATACATTCTTCTTTGGGACTCTTTTTAGTAATTTTTTTGGCCGAAATGGCTGAATATTTTTGAAGTTTGAATGCTACCTTACCATTGAACTAATGCTACCATTGAATGCTATTGTTGAACTAATGCTACCATTAAAAAAAAAAAAAAAAAAACCTTCAAATTATTTTTTCAAATCTTTAATAATGTATATTGAACTCATCATACAAAACTACGCTTTAAATGCAACCTGTGCTTTGTTTATTAACAAAAACAAGTTAACTACTCGGCGGGCGAATAGCCGAATATTCCAGGGTTGCAAAAAACCCACCCGCCCAAAAAAACCCACCCGGGTTTTTTTGGGTAAAACACACTCTAAAAAACCCAATAAAACCCGCACAAAAGCGGGTTTTATTGGGTTTTTTAAAATTAGTGAGTTTTATTTCATGTTCAGCATTTTTTATATTAGATTTTATCCATTGTTTTTAAAAAAGTTACCCTGCATTGAAACTTATACGTCTACCCATGAAATGTATATATAAAACCCTAAGGCAATTTCTTTTCTGCCGATGTCAACGATTGTTTTGTTTACAGTTGGCAATGGCCTCGAGTAATATTACGGGAAAAGAAGATAATTGTACAAAATACATTTTAAAATGTTACACCTTCATCCTAATAACTACAAAAATTGAGCACAAATTATTACTAAATATCGTTACATTTAATTATTTTTTTTAAACATTTATCTATGATGAAACTTGGTTGGTGGTGGCATAGTAAAAAAGTGTAAACTAATCCTTTAAAGTAATTTTCAAATGTTATTTGTTACTTTGTCTTTTTTATGATGATTTATTTACATTATTTAAATGCAAACAAAAATAAAAATCATCATTCTTAATTAATTCTTTTTTAAACAAGAAAGAAGAAATACTCCCCCCCTGTGCCTTTTCCTTTTTCAACAAGCAAAAGAAACAATAAATCTAAAAAACCCAATAAAACCCTAAAAAACCCAATAAAACCCCAAAAAAACCCAATAAAACCCGCCCGGGTTGGGTTTTTTGAAAAAACCCCGGGTTTTTTGCAACCCTGGAATATTCGGCATTTAATTTGGCTGACTTTTCAGTGTTCGGCCAAATTACTATTCGTTGCACCCCTAATACGAAGCAGATGATATTTATAACGCTGATGAAACAGGTACATTTTACAATGTTACACCACAGTATACCTTAAAATTTAAAGGTGAAAAATGCATTGGAGGTAAGCTGTCTAAAAATCGGCTAACAGTTTTAGTGTGCGCTAACATGTCTGGCACTGACAAAAAAAAACTCTTGATTATCGGCAAATCACAGAACCCTAGATGTTTCAAAAATGTAAAAAAGCTACCAGTTGACTATGATCATAGCCAAAAAGCCTGGATGACTTCAGACATTTTCACAAAATTCTTTTTAAAAGGGGAAAGACAACTGCAGAGAGAAAATAGAAAAATTCTTCTTTTGATAGACAATTGTTCAACTCATTCCAAAATCACTAGACTTTCCAATATCAGAATTGAATTTTTGTCACCACATTCTACATCTGTTATCCAGTCTATGGACCAAGGAGTATTAAGAAGTTTCAAGGCTTCTGGACCAAAGAGATAGAAGTGGAACAGCATCAAATTCCAATGTCAACGTCCTGGAAGCGATACGTTCGATGAACGATGCATGGGAAAATGTCACATCAGCGTGCGTCATCAAGTGTTTCAATAAGGCTGGATTGGAGAGCTGTGCAGACAGTCAATCCACTGAGGAAGAAGAGGTTGATAATTTCATAGAAATAGCAAATTTGGAAATGACCAAAGAATTTCAAAACTGTATCCATCGACGACGAACTGATGACCTCACACGTATTGACCACCAAAGATATTGTAGCTGGCGTACTAGCGAATTCGGCAGAGATGAAAAAGATGAGGACACTGATGAATATGAATATGAAGAAAGTGAACCACCCCCCACTTGCTCTACGATGTTGGAGTTCGCTGGAAAAATGCAGACCTTTTTTGAAGCGGGATGTCAGTTATGATGTTTTCCGGGCGATAGTACGGACAATAGCACAACCAAAGAAAATTAGCCTTCAGTATTACTAATAGTATTAAATATACTACTTTTACATTTGTACAGAACATGAATTTTATCTTTTATTCAGAGTTACATACATACTGTCAAACGAACCCACCATGTAAAGCTAATAAAAGCGTATTAAAAATTAGAGACATTTTTAAATAAAAGTAATGTGCAAAAATGACTGTGATCAACAATGAATTTCCAATTGAAGGCTCACCTACATTTTAGAATGAAATTAGTTAAAACCAATTATATTTCATGTCCTAATTACTTAGGAATATTGGGAAACATTTTATCTGATGCACAAAAAAAAAAAAAAAAAAAAAAGACTTCCATAGAAATTTAATTTTAATTTTTGCAAGCATCTTTTTGTCCCAATATTGAGGGATTTATGAAAAAATGTTGCTTAAATATGAATGAACTAATAATAAACAGGTAATTTGATAATAGAATACTGCATGGTCATCGGGTCTGCGGTCGCATTCCAAATTTGAAAAGAATCCGATCACAAGAAGTGGGTGAAAATTGAGTAGCAAGATTTGAACAAGATATAAATATGTAGAGATTGTGAGCTAATAGTAGGAATTAAAAAAATATATTGTTTTTTTAATAAATTTTGCAACTTTCCAAAAATTTTTATAAGGATTCATTATTTTCTAAAAAAAATAAACTGATTTTCTTGGCTTGTAGAATAGACCTTAGTCTGACAACACACAACAGCCAATGAAGTTATAAAATATGGCAATTAGTGTACGCAAGGCATATTACAGATTAACGAACTTTCAGTGTAAATGTTGGAAAATATAATACAATGTTTAATTTAGTTGCAACTAGGGTTGGCACGTTTTTGCCGAAGATGGAAAAAACCGGTAAAACCTGCCCTGGTAAAAATACCTTTTTGCCAGTTTTTATAAACTAGCAGCGGCTAAACGAGCAGCTTCTGTTTATGACATTCGCTTTTTTACGTCAAGAATGCCACCATTGGCGGTAGTTATCAATCAATATCTATATACATAAATATTAATTTGAAGTAGACAATTTTCTTATCATTTACTGTCCTTCTACGTATAATTAATGATCAGCACAATCTATTAATATTCTTCGTATTTTTATGTTTATTGGAAGATAGATAGTCTATCTTGATTTATTTTAATTTAACTACCAGTCTTATTCCCTAAAAAAATTGAAAAGGCCAAAAATCATGCAACAAAACCACTCCCGTTGTTTGAACAAAAAGGAAAAAAGTTAATAGTGCATATGTGTTCCCTGTAGTATTGAAGAAAAGCTTGAACACCAATGATAGACGCGGCAGTTAGTTTAGTTTTGCTTTCAATTTATGAGTTGAACCGTACCATTGCTGCGGTCTCGCGCTGGTGCGCTAATTTTACACTAGCTACCAGTTTGTTTGGCTATCCTAAATTCTGTAAGATGTTACTGCCTTCAGCTTGGTTACGATCTGTTCCAGACTGATGAGTTCTAATAAGAACAAAACTGCAAGGTTAACTGAGCTGGCGGTGTATTATATGCAGTTCTGTCTTGGAGGTGGTAACTTACTGATTAACATTACGTTTTTTTAAATGCATTTAGAAACAATTTTAAACATGTTCACTTGCTTTAAAACATAAAAAAAAAATACAAAATCATACCTGCCAACATGTCTACTTAGAAAATCTTACAATTTATTTTCCTACGAAATCGTACTGAGACAATAACGTATTTCTTAATGAAAATCAGACATTAAATAAGTGATTGTAATTACATCACGCTCACTTTCAGTAGTTTTTTTTTCATTTTAATTGATATTTTAACTTTTCTTTATATTTTCAATTGAATAAATTCATTTTAGTTGCAATTTTCAGTGACATATGTGTTAAATATAAGCATGCTAGTAAAAAAAAAGCATGAAAAGAAAATAAATGAAATAAAATAAAGTAGTTTTCAGTAGTCATGTTAAAATAACTTTTAACTATCAAAAATATTAAAGCACTGACCAGATGTTAAAGGATTGAAATGTCAAGCAAAAAAAGCGATTTTACGAGAATCGCGGGTACAATGTAAACATGTAAAATGGGGAGGAAAAAATTTATAAATTATAAAAATAAATAATTAAATGTGATAACCTAATGTAGCATATGTCAATGTAACCTAAAAATTTCGCAAATGTTAAAATATTTGCACGATGCAAAAGGATTGCAGTCTCAACCACGCGTACCAGTTTTCCGCAAAGTACGCGTTCAGTGCTGAAATATGACGAAGTTTAGGCTTTGTCTCGCGTATGAATACATGTAACGATGTATTCTAAAGAAGCTTCGTCGGTGAAATGTAGTTATATAGGGAAAAAAAATGGAATTGATGAAAAATCTAAAAAACGTACGATTTTACACTTTTACCGTACGATCGTACAAAAGGGCAAAAAAACGTACATTGTACGGCCAATACGTACAAGTTGGCAGGTATACAAAATGTATGAGTTGCAAATTTGAATTATCAAATAATGAAAAAAAAAATTGCAGTTTTGAAGATGCTACATTGGAAAAAAGGAAAAAACAAAAAGTTGAAGGAGATCAGAGTTACTAAGTGGATGTCAGCGTATAGAGATTCCTGTGAAGTGTGTCAAGTGAAAGAGGTTTTCACCCATAGCAAATAACATTGGACCAACCATTGGAAAAATAAATGTAGACTTTCTGAGGTTGCCGAGGTATCAGGGTGTAAAGTTATCGGAGTTCCACTGCAACTGGTTTCGACTAAATGCCCAAACATTCCGAGGGTCTTTCAACTGACTCAAATTTCCTCAGGCTAGGCTGCCTTGTACTCAAAAACAATTTAAGACATAAGTCATTTACGAATAATAAGTAATAAGCAAAGTACTTACAAGTGTTTGGAGAGTTCTCTTTCTTCTTCGGGCTGGAATGATTCACTGTTTTACCAACTGCTTTGCAAGGATGTCCGTGCATGTCGAAAGAAGTTCTAAATTTCATCATGCAGAGGCCACACTGAAACAAAGGTTGTGCGCTTCTTTTCCCATTTATCTTTTTCTTGTACGCTACTTTTGTATTCTTGACTTGTGAAACACTCTTTTTCTTTGAAGTAACAACTGTTCTAAGATCAACGTGAGATGCAGGGATAGTTTTTGCTTTCTTTAGCGGGCGTTGACTTCCGGGTGAATATGCGCTACTTGATGACACACTTCCATTCAACTGCTTCGTAGGCACCACATCATCGTCAAAACCATCCATGCTGTATAATTCTTCAAGTTCATCTTGATAGGGCATAATTCTTTTCTGTACGTGTTTTGCATTGTACACCAAATTTTTTTTGTACTTAGTTCGCAGATATTTCATTTTATTTCGGACATTTTCTGGGGTTGTATTGTACCCAATCATATTCATGTCCCGCGAGACGTCTTCCAATAGTTTTCTCTTTGGATAGTTGTTGTCTTTTGCTTTTTTAAGATAAGTCTTGTGTAGGTCAATCAAAGACCTAGTTTCATCTTCTCCCCAAACTAAGAAAAAAACAAAAAGCAGCTGTGAATTTTAAATAATTTGTTTTAAACATCACTTTATTCAAATTCAAGCTAAATTTAAATGCATAATTACGAAGAAAATAACTTAAACAAAAGTATTGATTTCATAATAATTATATTTTGTTATGCATTAAAAATTTTATTTTTTCGTGAATAAATAATCTAATTTTTAAGAAACAATTTTAACCTATAATGTGAATAAGTCTATACAAAATGAAAGAAATAATAACCAAGACTAGAATAAAGCATGCATTAAAAAAAATATATTGCAGCTAAAAGGTAGTGAATTTCAATATATTGAAAATCAGTCATATTAAATATTATTATTCAACAAATTTTATTTTTTATTTTTAAGATATTAATCAAAAGTGGGTCAAATTTAAAACGACAAACCCTTCAACACATGTTAAATACAAGATATGTGAGATATCTGTTGAAGTACAAGATTAATAAAACCACAACAAAAATTGATAGTTACTTTTTTGTTTTCTTTTGTAAAACTAAAGATATTTATAATTTTGACAATATGTGTTACTAAAAGATATCTCTGAACACTTTAATGAAACAAAATCGTTTTTGAACTACATATTCAAATTAAGAGGAGTCATAAAATAAATTTAATACACAGTGATCATAAAACAACAATACGCAAGCCCATACTCCCACAGTAAAAAATATCAATAACATTCCGACAATAGGGTACTATTTCAAATAAAGGTGCTACCTACTTTGGTGCATAATACAGACACAAAAGCTGCTGAACTTAAATTTAATCTTAATAGATTTCTCTTCCAACCTTTATTAGTGAAAGAATCAAATTTTTGGGTGGAAGAAAAACAGAAAAATTATTTAACTTTTTGCCTTTTGTGTGTTTCTTGTTTACAGGGGAACCTTTTGTTACCCTGTACCCCCCCCCCCCCCCCAAGCTCAATGGCGCATATTCTCTCCAAAACTTTTCACAACCTTCTTGTGCTTTTTTACTTTTATTTATTTTTTAAAAATATTATTTATTTTTAAAAATATTATTCTTTTATTTTTTAAACATTATTCATTTATATTTTTTTATTATTTATTTATTTTTTAAATAATATTTATTATTTTTTTTAAATTATAAATATTATTATTATTGAATTTTTAAATACTTTTGTGCAGAATAGAATCGCTTTTTTTCCCTTCCAGACATTCCAACAGCACACACACAAATAAATAAATAAATAAAAAATAGAGAAATAAAATTAATAATTAAAGTTAAAAAATAAATTAATGAATAAATTAAATTCAAAAAAATCAGAGAAGAATTTAAATTAAAAAAATAATAAATAATTAAAAAAAATAAATATATTAGTTTAAACCCCCCCCCCCCCAAAAAATTTTGATGATGCAGCTTGCGTCATAATCCCCCCTCCCCCAGTGGGCATCCCTGCTTGTTCAATGTCCAATTTTGTTTTGCATGTCTATCTAATCTACTAGCAATATTGCTTACTTTTTCTCACTAAGGTTACATGAATTGTACAACTATTTCAAATTTTAATAGACATTTGAAATTCTCATGCACTTTTGATGAATGGGCTTTAACTTTTCTGCAGAAGTTTACTCACTCCCCTTCCCCTTAAGTTTTGGCAAGTTTATTTTATTTCTTTACCAAGAAATGTTTTTAGATATAATTTTTTGCAAAACCATCAAGTAATGAAAACTAATGAGCTAATATATGACATGCTGCATGCACTTATTAAGATTTGATCAAAATTGAAATGTGTTTATTAAAAAAACTTCACCTGCACAAATTCATTTTCAAACTGATTTAATGAAGTTCCTTGGTTTCATAAGGTTGATATGTAAAAATTTTCAAAATAATTTCAATATTACCTTAACAAATGAACAACTTTATGTTAAAATTGATTATGGTAATCTTGGTCAGAAGTATTTTGTCAAATTTTTTTTGCCCTCAATTTTGATTTGTTCAGGGTTTAATGAATCAAGAGCTTTAACTATACTGTAACCAGATACCAGTTAGGCCATTCCACGAAAATGCAGTCATTTTGTACCCTGTTGACGCTTATGTATTTCATTCAACATCAGTAATTTTGAACGGTAATGATCAAAGGTTTTTTGCTTAACCTTTAGGAACCGGGCGGTACACATGTTGTACCACAAGTCTTTTTTCTTTAGAGGACAGGGTTGAAATTTTCACTCGAACCCTTTGGAGCAGGAGATTTTTTCAAGGTTTCATACGTTTGGTACGACAGTTAATACCTTCTCTTTTCAATTTAAAAGAAATCTGTGGTTCAACTGTCGTACTATCTGGGTCGAAAGGAAAATTTTCAAAAAACAGCCCGGATCTAAATGGTTTTGAAATCCTACACCGATTTATGAAGTTTTAACCAACAAAATTTTGTTCATTACCCTTTAAAATCATTATTTTTTAATGAAATATGAGGGCGTCTTGACAAGATGGCATGGGGCCGTGGTGGCCCGATCGGTAAGGCATCGGACTCGTGTCCGGAGGGACCCGAGTTCGATCCCAGCCGATCAAAGATCCACTGTCTTGATTAATGGTGGCTGGGAGGCGCTAAAAATGTCGTGGCCACAAAGTCCTCCAAGTGAAACGATACCTCTGGGGGTGCTGGGCTTAGGGTTTGCTTGACCTTAGGTTCTGGTTCAAAATTAAGATCAGAGCGCTCTTCAGGGCCCTATCCTGGTTAAACCACAAAGCTGTGGTAGGGACGGGGGACCCTGGAGTGTGAAATGAAATGACAAGATGGCAGCATTTTTGTGGAATAACAGTTAATTTTTTTTTCTTCAAAGCAAAAATACTACGACATTTTTGGAGGAGTGAAATATATGGAAACAGAAATGAACAAAATAGTGATCAATCTATAAAAAAACTAACCATCCGATGAAATGAAGGAAAGAGCTGTGTACTTTTTCGATTTTTTATTTTTAGAATATTAGGCATACAGTATTTAAAAAAGGAACAAAATATTTAAATGTAAGATTATTAAAAATTCTAACCTTTCCTTTTTATTACCAACACTAAATTTTTGTTTAAAACATAAAATGTGAAAATTTGCGTAACTTAATTTTTTGGAACATAATTTTGATTTTCAATGCGTAAAGGTGTTAAAAATTATCTCAGCCTTTTTTTTTGATAAGTCCATTGGGTAAGAGCTGCTTTTCTTGATAATGATTGAAAGTTGTTTTTCCATATTTGCACATTAAATACAAGAAAACCTATCAGACAATTTGATGGAAAGCATGTCTCTTCTAGTGGCCTGATGGCTCATTGTCTGAGGTCCTGACAGGAAATCTATCAGCACAATGTGTTACAACTTTTTTCTAGAATGAGGACTAAGAAATGTTTTGTTAACCATAATTCATATAAAATTTGTAGCCTAAGATTAACAAGTGCATTTAATTAAAAATTAAATCAGTAACAAATTTAATGAAGGTAAACATATTCACATTGAAATATAATCAACAAAATGAGCTTGAATTTCAATCAATAATGGTATCTTACATTGTAGTAAACTTAGTAAAGAAAACTTATAAAGAATGAAAAATTAAACTGAATTTTAATGTAGAATGAAAGAATATCTTACCTGAGGAATATAATGGAAGCAATAGCCACTTCTGAGAAGTAAAGAAAGCATGCGATGTCAAGTGTTCACAAAATCACCATTCAAAACATGATGATTTTGTTAGCTTCCAAGGTAAGAAGAGAAATGTGATTTCCTTGTTTACAGAACAAAAATAAAACAATTTCGCATTTTAAAAACAAGACATTGAGTTTTGGAGTTATGTAACAAAGAAGCGTTAAATATATTTGAAACAAATGAATTTGAAGCAGAAGAGAGGAGATGTGTACCATTATTAGAATGAAATTATAGCAGTAAATATATTTATACAGATTAATTAAGACTAACATCGTGCAGAAATGAGAAATTCCAAATAACCGAAATAAAAAAAAATTCAATAATCAAGTTATTTTTTAAAAATATTTTTGCAATTTTATACTCATTCACTTTTAGTACAGGCACAAAAGAAAAGCAAAAAACTTTGTATGCTGCTATAATATAGCACATAAAAAGTAAATACAGTCGAGCCCGCTAATTAGAATATCCGTTTAAAGAATATGCTGCTTAATATAATACATCTTCAATCAAACCTCTGTAATGAATTATTTTGATCCTGGATAATGGAATATCAAGCTTATTAGAAAGTTTTTTCATGGAAAAATGGCTATTCCATAAAGCGGGCTCAACTGTAAATTGTTTTCTTGATTTGAAAAAAAAAAATGATATCTCTATTTCGGAACTCTTGAGCTGTTACGTATTTTAGATCTCAACTCAAAAATACAGAAAATTATTGTATCAAGTGGTGTTTTCCCCCCATTTTTCTAGGTTTCGTTTAGGATTCAGTCGAATTCGTTTCATTTCATGATCTGATTATCTCAATGAAAGTACACTTCAGTATGTTAAAAAGAACCATCAGAGAGAATTTGTAATGGAACATAATCAGCAGATGCTGCTTATTATTAACAAACATCGATGCAGTAAATAAATCTTTTTTTAGCACTGAAAATCTCCTAAAAGAATAACTGATCTGCAAACAAATTGACTAGTCCATTTTATGAGAAATTCAGTTTAACATGAAATATGTTTCCATATCAATTTATAACCATTTTATTCACATCTTATTTCATTTTTCTTAAAATTTTCACAGCAGCATAAAAAAAAATTACCTAATTACGGAAAATTGGCTGCGGAAATGTAAAACAAAAAGTTTAAAAAAAAGTAAAAATGTAAACAATTGAAATGCATTGCCGATGATTGACCAATTTTTACTGATTTTAGATCAGCGGCCCATCAATGATATCGAATGCTGATTTATACCAAAAATAACTTTGTATTTTTTTTATAGACTCTTTATTACACAGAATACGTCAGTTAATTGAACCAGAGATTAATTGGATCAACTACTTTGATGAAAATCTTCACAAACAGAGCAAAATCCAGCTTTATTGAATCAAAACTGTTTAGAACAAATGTGATTCATATAGAGGCGGAGGGCCACTGTATATCTTTGTGAGAAAATTAAAAGAATTATTGTTAGCAGAATACAAATTTATACGTGACAAGTGGCATTTAGAACAGGGTTGGCAAGTTTTTGACAGTCGGAGGTTTTATCCGGTTTTAACCGTGGTTTTTACCGTCATGTCAAAAACCACTTTTTGACATGGTTTTTGACATAAGTGTCAAAAACCTAAATTTCTGTCCAAAACATGTTTAAATTTGATATTGAAAATCAAAATACATTTTCAAATGAATTTGACAATTTCTGATTTCAGACACTGAAGTAAAATTTTGGAGTTTTAGGTTATTAAAATAAAGTGTAATAAGCAATCCTAATCATAATTGAAGGGCTCGGGAGTAAATAATGGTAACTAGCATTTTAAAAAATCAAACATATGGCTTTTGAATATGGCTTTATTGCTTCGAGGAATTACTGTAACAGATTTTTTTTATTTTAAAAATGAAGTGGGTACATTAATTAAGTGCTGTGTGTCTTGGGTATACTTAATAAATTTTTACAAGTGATTTTTTTTTAATTTTAATTTGAAATAATAAATTTTAACTAATAAATAAATAAATAAAACTAGGTGACCCATGCGGAATTCCGCAGAAAAAAAAACTCTAAACTTAATTTAATACGACAATTTTTATTGGCTTCATTATCTGCCCGAAGTTGCAGCGCAGTGTCGAAATCTATAAACAAAAGTCCAGCATAAGTTGGTGTAGTCCCTGCACCAGGTTGCAAGTTCCCGATCATATGGTACACTTGACCATGTAGTTTAAAACAATATGGACCTCTGCCAGGAATGTTAACTGAGTCCACTTTGACTGAAGCGAAGGCTAAAGCATTGTTGAATTGTCTAATATTGTCTAGGTAGTAGACACCTTCCTGTTAGTCTGCCTGTTGGTACCCTGTTCGTTGGCATTGTAAAATCTTATACGTTTGCACAACATCGCCATCAACTGCCGTCGTTCTGACAACTTTTCAAAGAGATCAAAGACACGTTCACTTTTACAACTACAACAAAAGTGATACCCTATATTAAAATCAAACACCCAAGGCTACTACTAACCTAAATACTAAAGTTATCGCAAAACTACCATAGTATTTTGAAACAATAAAAGTTACAATTAAGGTATACCGAGCTAAGCCTTGGCTTGAAATGTCGCATTTAAAATTGATTTGAACAACAATGGTATAACGATTTTAACAGTTGAGCAAAAAATTTAACTTTTTGAAACTTCAATCGCTTATAAGTCGCTTAAACGTGGATTTTCGAGATTCTCGTTACGCGGCGCTAGCGGAGAAACGCTCTAAAGAACGCATTTTTTTTAATCTTTCGAATGAAATCAAAATGGAGACGATACGACAATTATTTCGCTAGATAGAGTCAATTTTGTGCCCAAAAATTGAAGTTAGAATAAAAAACGAACCGACACTTTTTAGAGGGTGGGTCTAATTTTTGTCAATAGCCCGCGGGATAAGCTTCAAAATCATGGAGATAGTTTGATCAAAAGTATTTAGCAGATTTGTACACTGAGTACTAATTAATTTCGTTTTGCTTTTACTCAAAATAAAAAAAAATCACTTTGATATAAAGATTTTTAGATTGATAAAATAACTAATTAATAGTTATTAAAACATTTAAACAAAACTACTTTAAAAACTGGATTTAACTTTTAATACTTTTAACTTTTTTCATGCCATAACAAGTTAATTTAAAAGAATGAGGATTAATTTTCATTAAATGTATTAATTTAACTTTTATTAAACTTGACTGATGAGATAACTAATTGATAGTTTTTAAACATTTAAACAAAACTTCTTTAAAAACTGGATGTAAGTTTTAATATTTTTAACTTTTTTCACGGCATAACAAGTTAATTTCAAAGAATGCGAATTAATTTTCATTAAATTTATTAATTTAATTTTTATTAAACTTGATTGATAAGATAACTAATTGTTAGTTATTAAAACATTTAAACAAAACTACTCTAAAATTTGGATTAAAGTTTTAATATTTAACTTTTTTTTCACTCCATAACAAGTTAATTTAAAAGAATATGAATTAATTTTCATTAAATTTATTAATTTAATTTTTATTAAACTTGATTGATAAGATAACTAATTGATAGTTATAAAAACATTTAAACAAAACTACTTTACTTTAAAAGCTGGATTTGAGTTTTAATATTTAACTTTTTTCACGGCAAAACAAGTTAGTTTAAAAGAATGAGAAATAATTTTCATTAAATTTATTAATTTAATGTTTATTAAACTTGATTGATAACATGCATAAATTTTATTTAATATTTTTCAGGATGAGAAACCTTATATGTTTATGAAAAATCTCAATAACCACTGTATTTGAGTTTTAGACAGGTTTTTGACAGGTTTTCGACGTTTTCGACAGGTTTTCGACGTTTTTGACAGGTTTTCGACGGGTTTTCGACAGGTTTTCGACGTGTCATGTCAAAAACTGGTTTTTGACGTCAAAAACCCAACCCTGATTTAGAATCTTAAAAATTAGTTGTCAGTAGTCAGTTTTCAACAAGTAATAGAAGAACGTTCATTTTTAAATTTTAGAGGTAAAAGTTTCTGGTGTTGGGGTCTTACATATTTTGGAGTCCCATATTCCAGCTAGTGGCCAGGAGTAGTCATTAATAGAAATATCAGCATTTTTTTTTTACTCATAGAGGCAAACGATATGTATACCTATGTACATATTTTAAACTTTTGAAATTCACAACCCCTGTAGCAGAATTTTTTTCTGTTTCTGCAACAAATTTTCTAAAACTAATTTCTTTCTGCAATACTAAAAAATTCTTCAATAATAAAGAATATGCAATACTTACAGTGACACAAGCTTATTATATTTATAAAATGTTTACATCAATACTAAAGCATCATGGTTTTAAAAACTAACTCACAGTTTGAGAAAAATTATTTTGCTTGACTTTTTTTCCCTGTCCAACTAAAAATGTTCGCTGATTTCTCATTCTCTTATGGGTATATGGGGAAGTGGGGGGGGGGGGGGGCAGATCATTCTACAGATGAGTAATCTTTAAGACTGCTTTGCAGAATGGTTTTACTGCTGGCTGTTTTGTTGTTATTCTTTTTTCTTAGCCTTTTTTCCCTCCCAATCACAAAAACCTTTCTGCACATTGTCTCCTGATTCTGCGACAATGTCCCGTCTCGGCAGATTTCTGTCACAGGGTTCACAACCCTAAATACGTAATAAATTTTTTAATAGATTACAACTAGAACAGAAAGGCTACATCTAGCTAAATTTTTTTAACCAAAAAAAATACAGGAACCTTATGTTTTTCTGAATGTATTGATAGGATATTGGTCAGAAAGCTGATAGAATTCTGAAAAAGAAAAAAATACAGGAACTAAGGTTCCCCGTGTCCAGAGGAGCAATCAGTACCTGATCGTTGAGTTTCATATTCTAGCTGACTGCAAGAATAAGGTTCAATTTTTCAGGTAGTTTATTTCAGCATGAATAATATTTTTCAAAAATGCTTTTTTGTGTAATTGTTTCCTTAATAATTCACAAAACTACGGCATCTTTTTAAAGACTTTTTCTGTACTTGCTTCTGTCATGGTTTTCACATTTTGCTTCCGGTTGCAGAGTTAAATCCACGCGTGAACTTTAACGCACTTCCGCTTTATAGTGGAGTTGAGTCGAGTACAATCATTAGCAGGACTACGACTGGAAGTTTTAAATCCGACTGAAATTGTTGGAGATAAACCTTGCAATATTAAAGCAGAAGAAGAAATGAAACGAATGAGATTAGCTAATAATCAACATATTAGGCGAGTTCAAAAATTTGCTTAAGTGACTTATTAAAAAAGGCTAATAAGGGCTGTAGAAAATGCATTGGTAGCTCTTCAAATTGAACATTACGCTTGATGGCGTTTGACTCAAACTAAGTTGATAAATTAATAAAATTGGAAACGAAATGTTCTCATGAATAAAAAATAAAGTGTTAGTGAATAGCATTTTTAACGGCGTTTGTTATTTTCACGGTGAATTATGCTTAACAGCGTTTGTCTTCACGCAATTCTAAATAAATTTTAAAACGAAAAAACTTTGAAATAAAATGTAAAAAAAACTTTTCAAAATTAAAAGACTATTTCTGTCTGCTCATTCGCATTAAAAAGTATGAAATAAACGGTGAAAATGCGCTTTGGGTCCCTGCTTGGCGCATTTTCAAAAAGTTGCCAATTTTTGCGTAATGTCTCTCGGAGCTTTCAATTCGCGAGACAACAAGGAAAAACGCTCCAGCTGGCGACTTTTTGAAAATGCGCCAAACAGGGACCCAAAGCGCATTTTCACCGTTTATTTCATACTTTTTAATGCAAATGAGCAGACAGAAATAGTCTTTTAATTTTGAACAGTTTTTTTTACATTTTATTTATTTTATTTTATATTAGGGGAAAAAATCACTTTGAGCCTGTTTTTTGTAATATTACCATTAAAAAAATAATAATTTTTGAAACTGCTTGGACTGAAGTGTTGATTTCGCTATTTCAGCACCATAAAGTCATGAGATGTACCATGCACTTTTAGTGAGATACAAGTAGGGAGTGAATTTAACATTTTGAATGCCAAGCTAAGAAGACATTCATAGAATATGAGCTGGGCAAAAACCAATGTAGCTGTGAGCACTATGGATTTTATCTTCCTTAAAGTCAAATATCTATTTATGCCTGATAATGACATAATGTTCGAGTTTGTGTGAAAATAGCAAATCCAGGAACCACAAGCTAATTTGAAGTGGACTCAATCAGCTAGCTCACATAGTACGAGTTCTGTTGTAGCTTGGCAGTCAACAAGGGAAAGGATTTTGATAAGTAGTGGGGGGAAAAAAAACGTAATCTAAATGAAAAATTTAGAGTATGGAGATACAAAATGACAAATACTAAAATAATACTATTACAAAATTAATATATCCTCCTTTCAATAAGTTAATAATAAAGCAAGCTAGGAAAAGACTAACCGCCATTTCAACTAGAATTTTACCTGCAGCCTATTGAAGTCACTTCATACTATAATAACATAGGTACAATCGTTACACTTTTTCGTTTCATTTCAATAAAAGCTATGTAGGTATAGTTTTATTTTATATTAATTCCGTTTTTTCCATTGGAAGTCCAATACAGATTGCATTTAGACACTAGTGCAAGAAAATGTCGACAACTGTTTTACTAATTTCGACTCGTCTCAACGGTTTAGCAATTGTTATGAAGTATAAGATATGGAAATTGAGAAGTTTCCTCTCATGCGAGCAATATCAAAAATTACACTTCGTCGTAAGATCGAAAACTATCTTCAAAATCGCTCGAATTGCATTTCGTCTCAGTTTGGGAATCTTGTAAAACTACGGTTGAACTTCGATTCAATTAAAATAGTTAATTTTTCGTCCTTTACTTTCGTTTTCTTTAGAAATTCTATAAGGAATGAGTTACTTTCTGACAATGACAAGTGCATACATTAATTTTAGCAAAGGGAAATCAGTAATTAATTACCTTTGGATTGCTTTTGATTCCCGCTACTGTCTATCTGGGTATTACTAGAATCTGGCGTTTCACCCTGGTCTGGCACATCTGAACTATCTTCTATTTCTTTTTTGATAGTTATTTCTTCTACAACATCAGCCATAGCTTCCAAATAATTTATTCACACATACAGAATATAAAGCAAGAAATTTTAAAGCCGAGACGACTCTTACTGGAGTTGAGTTGACTAGAACTGCTATTTTGGTTTTAGAAAATAGTAAGATGGATATTTACGTCATGTAACCAATATCACGTGGTTAGTTTAGTGCTAAAGTACTCATTAACTCTAGAATTCTAATCATGAGTAATTTTTACTCATCTTTCATGCTTAGTATTAGCGTTAAAAAAGACATTAGTACTCTGGAGTTAAAAGTGGAAAAAAGGGGGTGAGAAAATTTTATCCTCTGTTGCTTGAAGTTGAAATTAGGGTGAGATATTCAAAAATTAAGCAAAAGCTTTTTCTGTTTCAAAACTTTATCTCCCACAAGATTTGGACGTTTAAAAACAAAGGACTACTATACTCTTAATTTTTGCATTGGTTAGCATTCACACAGTTTCCATGGTTAGAAAATGTTTTTAAAAATTCATGTATTGAGCAAGGAAATAAATACTTACTGATGC
Source organism: Uloborus plumipes (assembly GCA_038373865.1). Classification (NCBI taxonomy): domain Eukaryota; kingdom Metazoa; phylum Arthropoda; class Arachnida; order Araneae; family Uloboridae; genus Uloborus; species Uloborus plumipes. Next base: position 115 of record JAXGGA010020458.1, on the reverse strand, counting down.
AATTCACTCTTTTTTAATCAGTCAGTTTTGTTTGAAATTGTAAAATCAAAATATTTCTTAGATATTTTGGAAACTTTTTTTTGAGCAATGTTGTTATATGTTTTCTTTTTGAACC
>JAXGGA010020457.1:0-18251 GCA_038373865.1 Uloborus plumipes | reverse complement strand
GATGGGTATTAAAAGACTCTTAACGGAAAAGATGAGATGGGTTTAAAATTCATTTGTTGACTTAGTCACCTGACTATCAAAAAGTGATTTGGGGGTCTTCCGGTATTCAAAAACCTCCCCTTCAGCTTCCGAAAATGTCTTCCAACCCTCCCATCTTCATGGATAAAAAAGCTCTGAAGCCTTACTTAATTCACCACATTTGTAGAATTTTTGAAACTGAGTGGTAAGTCATGAATCTTTTTCAATCGGTTTAAGGCATTTAGTCTTGAATCGCGATTCATCGCAGTTTGTTCTTTCATGATAAAATGTTCAGAATCATAGTCATTGATCATTGAAAGCATTTTTTTTTTCCTCTCAGAAATAAATTTCGGAAGTCGTATATTTTCATGTTATTACTCCTTTTTTGTGTTGAATCCAAATATATTTTCAAAACCTTAAATTTTAAACACACAATTTCAGATTTGCAATATTTATTAAAAGGCAAGACTAATTCTTGTAATATGTACCAGGCAGATTTAATTTTGTTTCTATATATTATTACTTTTATGCAGTTTTCGTAAGAACTGATTTCATTATGAAGGATAAAAGTTGCTCTATCGTATACATACTTAATGAAGTAGTACAGAACAGGAACTCTTTCTAGTTTTTCTGTTGTAAACATAAATAAATTTCTTTGAGTCTTCTTGTCTCGTTCCAAAAAAATGTTTTGAAGATGCAGCATAAAAATTGAATACGAATCAATTGAATGAAAATTGTTGGAAGAAATTAAATGAAAAGAATTATAAAAAGAGAAAAAGGGTCAAGTTTGAGAAAGCAAAGGAAAACAGTTTTTTGACGAATATAATGCAAGGACAATAAAGTGGTAATGAAGAAATATAAAAGGAACATTTTCTTCAGTCTTGTTTTTTTTTTTTATTTGGAAAGGAATATTTTTAAACACTAAAATTCTGACTACCCAAAACTTCAGTATTTGAAAATTTCCTGCCAAAATCCTGCTCATTTGTAATTTTTACTGCTCATGAGGCAGTAAAGTCAGTTTTAATTGCATGCACAAAACATAATATCGGGTACTTTTATAACAGTCGTCGTACATCTTTAAACATTTTGATTTTTTCTTTGTATCGTTGTGAGTTAATTCTGTATCATTCGGTATAACAAATGTTTTTATGACGTTTTGAATTTATTTAATTTTATTTTCTTTACGCGTTTTCCCTATCCCGCTTTACTTCAAGGGCGCAAAATGCATGGAAAATGAAGTACGGTTTTTTTTTCATATTAAAAATAAATGAACAGATTACAATAAAATCAAAATATTTGCAGAAAAAGAAAAAAACTGTTTGCGGAACATATTTGGATTCTACTATATTATTTACTCTATTATCTTTTCTTTCTTACAAAAACTGCGGCTTTTTTACCACGTGTTTTTAGAATTCGATATCTTATTTGATTTTTTTTCTTTCCGCCTAGAGTTTATCTTCTGTTTATTATAATCAATAACTTTTCAGTTTTTCAAAATAATTATTTTCGTGAACGAATAATGTGTCTTCTTCCTATTTAAATTAGAACTTGCAGCTGATAATTCTAAAATAGTCTTTACTTACATAGTGTTTAATCGAACATAAAAAGACACTCGTATGAAATTTGGCATAAAAATTGCGTTTTTACTATGTGTGTGTACATTTTTTCATTTTTTAATGCAATGATTTCTATCGTAACAATTTACATACTTTGAAAAACTTTGGCTCTTCAGACCAAATTTTAGGAAATATATCAAACTATAATTGCGGTTATTGAAAAACATGTCTGGTTGTGGAATTAACTTTAAGGCTGCTATTATTTATGTTTCTTCATAATTTCATTAAAAATAATTTTTTTAATTAAAATTTTAAATAAACGCTAAGTGTATCTATTTACGTTGTAATGCAAATTGTATTGCTTAAAGCGAGAAAATTACAAAAAAATCGATATTCTCTGGACATATCAAAAACTACTTAGGGAATAAATTAAAAATGCGGTAAAATTGCTGCAATAAAACTTATAACTAATTAAGGAGTTTTCTTTTTTTAAGGTAAAATGTAAAAATACCTAACAAACTCTTTCAATAAACAACTCTCATCTTAAGATTTAGAACTAGTTGCAAGTGTATTGAAGTTAATCCTAATTTTATCTAGCAGTGGCAGATGCAAAGCTATCGATTGATTCTTTTTTGCAAAGAGTAGTGTCCAAACAATTCCATAATAAATGAACTCCCCCTTCATTATGGCCGCTCAAAAATAAGGCTACCAACAAAACCGTCCCTCTCTCAGCAATACCACCTCTCTGCAGGCCATCATCTTTCAATCAAAAGCCTGCTCTACAACCGAGGGCACAAAGCCTGCTACTAAAACACGAGGCAAAACTACGCCGACAGCCTACTCTAGAAAACGTTTGTGCCGTTCATGTTGCCATAGCGATCGTGTGTTGTTTGCCCGCAGTTGTTTGATTCTGGTTTCCCACCCACCTTTCAGGTTTGGACACTTTCTTTTTCTCTTCTTTTCTTCTGTTTTTATACTGCCCTTTTACTCATAGTTGTTTACTTTTTCCACCCTACCACAATGACACACAGCACCTCTAATACTCAATGGAAAAAGAGAGAAAGAGTTCCGGCTACTGCAATACAAAATTACCACTTTTATGTAATATATTTGGCGTGCATATCACTATAAGATGCTGTTTAAGTATGTATGCATTTACAGAACTGGAGACAAAATTGAAATATCTACAATTACCTAGCCTTAAATTGCCAAATAAAGAAATGCTGCATGATACATTGTTCCCCAAAGTAGTTTTCTGAAGCGTTAAGTTAAACGTAAGCACATTATTGTTTTAAATCGGAAGGGCGGGCGGCTGACGGATAGGAAACGAAAGTACTGAAAACAAGAATAAAAATGACAGTACATTGAACTATAGATTATTTTGGCTAAATATCGTTGGAAGGTGGATGAAAAATCGGAAACTTGATAACGCCTCCGGAAGAATAAGTTTAAATCGTACAAAATTTTCTTCTGGACGTATTCCATGACATGTCTAGATTTTTGGATTACCGGCCTTATATAAGTGGAGAAAGGTTAATCCCTCTACACCTCTCACCCCGGTGATCCAAGATTCCAAAGTTAAAAAGTGAAGCTTAAAGTAATGTAAACATGCTATACGTTTGCTTCTGAGGAATCATCTAACTTGAAGAAATAAATCCCCCCCCCTTCCCAAAAAATATCTGTTCCACACTCAGAGGAAGTGCAGAAGAGAATATTCCATTTTGAAATCCCGAGAAAAGTCCACGAACACCTCGATGAACACAACCTTTCTTCCTTGTCATGTGAAAAGTCTTTTTCGGTGCAATAACACATGTGAGATCATTGGCTATTAGTTAACCTATTACGTCAACTGTATTGGCACAATTTATTTCTGGTCAAGAAAGGGATAAAATTTGCAAAAAGTACATTCTTACTTAATAAGCCAGTGCCACGTACTTCTAACGCATTTTTAAAAAGCAAACAAAAACCAGTTTTATAATAGCGGCTGAAATTGCAGCTTTAAGCTCTTTTTACTATACTACGTTCGCGGAAAAGATAAACCGAAAGTAAGAAAATATGTAGCCGGCTGTTTGCCACTCTGCCACTTTTGAGAATTTTAGCTGAAAAAAGAATGTTCTGTCTGTTTGACACCAATTCATCCTTGTCCACGCTAAACATTTGATTGAAGTCGCCAAATGACAAATGGCGAATTTCTTTATGATCTTTCACATGAAAACAGTTTAGATTTCTGCTCTACGATCTAATTGCACATTTAAAGATTCATAGATAAATTAGATCAGATGGTTGCCTCAAATGTGACTGTTTAAAACTGAACTAGGGAAGAGGGAGCTGAACGACCTCTCAATTAGAGCTGGTTCAAAATTATTAAAGATCTTAGAAAAGAGACTTTTCTAGAAATTCATTTCAATTTTGATTAAAATCATGACGCCTGATTCTTTTAATTACTATTACTTACTTACTTATTTTTTTCAAAGAAACTTTCTTATTTATTTATTTTATTTGATTTTAAAATAGGAAAACACATAACGGAGGAAATAATTCACCAATATTGCTCTAAGTCTTAAGCAATCATTCTGCAGTGTAACAAACCTTGTAAAGTTACGTTTTTCACCTATATGAAACGTGCCAAGAATATGTAGCATATCAAGAGCCTCGTAAGGGGTAATTCTATTTATTCAAGATGCATTATTTTAGAGAAGAGATGAATGAACTTTATTGCAAATTTATGTCAAGAGACTACGGAAAATAAATTTGCTTATAAAGGTTTCCACGACTGACCGCTGTCATTCGAAATGCCCTTGAATGACCCCCGCATCCGAATGACCAAGAACAACCTCGGAAGTGATGAATGGCCTCACCCATCCTTCATTCCCACAGCGAGAAGAAAGCACCCCATCACACACCTTTTCGTTCTACTACCTCCCGCCATTAAATAATTAACTCGGGGGAAAGAGTTCCTTCCTGTTCTTAGAACAGGTGGCCAGGACTCCCACGCCGACAAAATCCCTGACATTAGGACCCAGGAATCGTCGGGAGTTTCGGATGGGCTTCTGTTGGGGGAAATAACAACTCCCGTTGATGTTTTATGAGTCGAACGCGGACGTAAAGCATTTCTGGGAGTACATTTTGCGTCACATTCTCTCTCAAGCGGTATGAATTTGAATCTGAGTTTGTAAATCAGAGCGGTTTAGTTGATTATTTATAATATTCACATTAAATGATTAGTTACCTTGGGCTCATTCCACGTCAAATCGCCTAATTTAAATAGTCGGGCGTGCCGTCATGTCTCCGATTTTGTTCAATATTTTTTTACGGATAGATACCTATGAGATAAACTCAAATTATTTTTTTTAGATTTTTTGAATAAAAATTTAGGGTTGTAGAATTTTTTGAAATTTTGATTTTTTTAGAATTTTTGCTTTTTTATTTTTGGTATGCGTTTTGAAAAAGCTCTATAACTTCCTCATTTTTCATTCAATTAAGCCAGTTTAAGTATCATTTTAAAGCTAATTATTTTCTCCTTCAATATTAGTGACAAAAATGAGATTGTGAAAAATAGAATTTTGCCAATGGTCGTCTGAAGTCAGATTTTGTGTTTTTTCAATTGGTATGTTCAATAGGTCATATCTCCGGAGTACCAACTAAGAACTGCCCAATTTTTTTTTTCAGTAATGACAACATCATATACTTTTTATGTATAAAAAATTAGGAGGGTGTTTTTCGTTGTTTTGGAATAAAAAATTCAAGTGTGTTTTTTCAGTTGGTATGATCAATAGGTCATATCTCCGGACTACCAACTAAGAACTGCACGCCACTTTTTTTCTGTTATGACAACATCATACCCTTTTTATGTATAAAAAATTGGGAGGATGTTTTTCGTAGTTTTGGAATAAAAAAATCAAACGTGTTTTTTCAGTTGGTATGATCAATTGGTCATATCTCCGGATTACCAGTTAACAACTGCGCCATTTTTTTTTACATAATGAAAACATCATGATGTTTTTATGATCAAGAAATTAGAACGAAGTTTTTTTGTTATTTTAAAATAAAAATATAACATGTTTTTTTCAAAAAACTTTACTTTAAAATAAACTTTTGAAACTTAAATTTGAGATTCACTCAGCATCACACGTCACAAGCAGATGAAAATGTATCCTATTTATTACATTCAAATGATGGTAGTTTTATATTGTTCTATTGCTTGCATGCTTTGGTGGTGAAAAGTCGCTGCAGATTTATTTTACTCCTTCAGTAATTATTTGCTAGCCACTCCATCAACCGATAGGAATTACGATAAAGTAAACTGAAATGTCTTTAAATATACTTTCATTCATAGTTTGACAAAGAAAGACTCGCGAGCTCTTGGTGGTTGGAAAAATTTTATATTTGGTTTCCATTATTCTGAAATCTACGTAACATTTTATAATTTGTTATCAAATGAAAGCATAAAAATTTCATGAATAACGATCTTTATTTCTACGACTAGCTGCCAGGGCAGCTAGATTAGCTTCCTGCGGCATGCTGATGCATAACGTCCCCCCTCTCTAACTTTTACCTCATTCTGAAATTATATTATTTGATATAATTTAATGTTCATTCGATTTCAAGACATACCACGCACGTGGCCCGGCGTTGCACGGGCACTTCGTGCCCTGAAAGTAGTGAGAAAAAAATTTAAGGAAACTACTCCCCGCCAAGGCGGCTCGCTTACAGGCGCTTCATGCCTTTACTTTTTTCCTATATAAAAAAATCATTCGAATTATTGAGATGCTTCACGCCTTCAAGATGGTGAGGAAAGTTTCAGTAAGTTCAGCTCGCTCCAAGAAAAAAAGCAGACATAGATACTCAGTTTTTAATATAAGTAGATGGCTCTTCAACAAATAAATGTTTCAAAATATTACCAGTAGCTAGCGATAAAAATTCTACGTAAGTGGCCCGCTTATGAGTTTCGTGTTTGATTTAGTTAAGCCTTCATTCAAAATTCTCATTCTCATTGTTATTATACTGTTTCATAGCAACGACGGTTTGCAAGAATGGATTTCATATTTAATCATTTATTAGGCTTAATCGCTTCAAACTTGACTACTTATTAATTGATATCTTCGCTAATTAAAATCGTATAATTATATCAATTGAAACTAATGAAGCCTGAAAAATTACCTATCTATCGGTACCTGGTTCGACTTTCAGTTCATTGCCGTTCAGGAGAAATAAGCGTGACATAGAAAGATAGAAAGAAAGATAGAAAGAAAGATAGAAAGATAGTTAGAAAGATACTCACTTTTTAATATAAGTAGATATTCCGACAGTGGCAACAAAAGGTTTTTCAAACACAGAAACCTTCTTCACTAATATACCCTTCGTGTCTAATGGCTTGAAGAAGTAATTCTCTCTGCTGCCTACTAAATTATTAGGGCTCTTTCATATCTTTGCTTTAAAAAATCTTCTTTTGCAACAACTTCCACTGCTGTAACGAAAAACATCTGTATCCCCTTTATGTTTTAAAAGGCAAATCGAAATAGATCATGTGCATTTAAAATCTGTCCTTCGAGAGTTCTTTGAAGACTTGCTCTTATTGCAAGCCGTTTTATTGTGTCCCCTACTCCATCGCATGCATTCTTGCCATGACTCGTGGCAAAGAAATGCCGCTCAGCTGCCATGTCGTGGTCTTCCTTGTGATAGCATAGTTTTTTTTTTTTTTTTTTTTTTTTTTAATTTTACGGAGTTTTTAAACTTGTCGAAAACTTGATTTTCAAAGAAATTTGTTTCAAAAATTCAATATATTGTTTAAATTTCAGAACAACAAAAAACACCCTTCTAATATCTTGATCATAAAAAACATTATGATGTTTTCATTATAGAAAAAAAATTGGCGCAGTTGTTAACTGGTAATCCGGAGATATGACCTATTGATCATACCAACTGAAAAAACACGTTTGATTTTTTTATTCCAAAACTACAAAAAGCACCCTCCCAATTTTTTATACATATAAAGGGTATGATGTTGTCATAACAGAAAAAAAGTGGCGTGCAGTTCTTAGTTGGTAGTCCGGAGATATGACCTATTGATCATACCAACTGAAAAAACACACTAGAATTTTTTATTCCAAAACAACGAAAAACACCCTCATAATTTTTTTTACATAAAATGTATATGATGTTGTCATTACTGAAAAAAAAAATTGGGCAGTTCTTAGTTGGTACTCCGGAGATATGACCTATTGAACATACCAATTGAAAAAACACAAAATCTGACTTCAGATGACCATTGGCAAAATTCTACTTTTCACAATTTCATTTTTGTCACTAATATTGAAGGAGAAAATAATTAGCTTTAAAATGGATACGTAAACTGGCTTAATTGATTGAAAAATGAGGAAGTTATAGAGCTTTTTCAAAATGCATACCAAGAATAAAAAAGCAAAAATTCTGAAAAAATCAAAATTTCAAAAAATTCTACAACCCTAAATTTTTATTCAAAAAATCTAAAAAAAATAATTTGAGTTCATCTCATAGGTATCTATCGGTAAAAAAATATTGAACAAAATCCGAGACATGACGGCACATAGCCTTAGGCGATTTGACGTGAAATGACTCCTTGCATTGCCAGCTAATTGTAAAATGACTTTCATACAGCAAATTCAACACTTGTACACTGTAAAAAATGAATGTTGTTTTTACTGTAGAATACAGCTAATTTTATAGTAATAAACTGTATAATCGCTAATTTTACAGTAACAAACTGCAAAATTGCAAAGTTTACAGTTTATTACCGTGCATTTTACAGTTTTAAACTGGAACCTCTGCTTCCAGTATTATACTGTTATTTTTACACTATAACACAGCTAAATCTTACTGCAATAAATTGTAAAATTTCTATTTTTACACTACGAAACTGCAAAATTGCTAGTTTTACAGTTTATTACTCCAAAATTTGGCGGTTTTAAATTGGAACCTCGGCTGCCAGTATAACAACAGCTCATTTTTTGCAGTGTAGGAACCTTAAAACAATTGTATGTTGTACTTGTATGTTTTGTGCACAGTTTTTATGTTTCATTTTTCACTTGATGAAACCATTTGAATTTATTTCAGTTGATATGTAAACTATTTTTTATAAAGCTGCTATTACCAGGGAGAAAAACAGTTTGATCTTGCTGTGCTACACGAAAATATTATTAAGTATATTTAACAAACACAAAACAAAAGATCAGACGTAAACTTATACCACGTAGAATAAAAGTGGAGAAAATGTCAGAAATGAAAGTGTATCTGAACTGTTATATCAGAGCAAAGATAGGACACATTAATTTTCAGCTGGCTTAGTTTCAAAAAATATTGCTTAAAACTAAGCAAAATAAAGAGCGCAGAATTTTTATACGTGTGGTGAAGGTTCAGGGCATTAGAGAAGCTTACGAATACTATGCTTGGGAAAAAAGTAAACTCTAGTGTATTCCTACTCATTTCTGTTATGTTTAGGCATTTTATAATTTTTATAATTTTTACGGAATGTCATATCACAAAATTTTGTATTATGTATCAGTTTTTGTTTCTTTACCTTCTGTTTAATACTGAACTAAATTTCATTACAACGATTTTCTGTAAAATTCGTTCCTTGTTCTAAAATGTGATAAGTTTTTCGGTGGGGTTTTCATTTCCTCTAAACGTTAGGTGCCAAAATAAAGCCGCCTAGATTTTTTTCCTGTACCGAAAATACATTTAATTTTTATTTTGAGTTTATATACCTGTTCCAAGTGTAAGTTAACAGCGTTACGTACGATAATTTAAGTTTAAAAGTCTTTCTTTTTCTTTTCTTTTCTTTTTTTTTTCTTTGTTGAAATGTGTTTCGAGAAACACTTTTCATTTTTGCTAGAATTAAAAGAAATATTATTAAATTTTAAGAATTGCAGCTTGAAATACCCAAATAAAGCCCCTCATTTTTTTCCTGTGCCGCAAATACATTTTACTTTCATCTCGAGTTTTTGTACGAGTTTCAACTGTAAAGTAACAATATTGTGCACAAAACTTTAAGTCGAAAAGTTTTTTTTTTTTTTTTTGAAATGTGTATCTAGAGAAACTTTTCATTTTCTGTTAAATTAAAAAAAATAATTAAAATTTAAGAATTGCAGTTGATGTGCAGAAATCAATTTTAATTTTTTTCTTATCAACTTTTGAGAGCAATTACCACAACTGATACAGCACACGAGGGGAAAAAAATCTCAGGATAAATAAAACGGATGACTCGGGATAAATGTAAATAAGAAAGCACATCAAAAAACATATATTATAAAAACTATATTTATACGGGGAAAAAAAGCAAATAAAAAGCCAGAAATGCAAGCAGAGTAGTGTTTTTTCTCGACAAAAGCTAATTGCAATGTGCTGGGGCATTTCTACCGTGAGTCAACCCCTGTCACACCATAACAGGATATATCTCCTGCATCGTTCCCTCCCCCGAAACGCAGTTCAGACTCCCGTCCCGACAAAAGAGAATTAGTGTTAGAAACAGCTTATAATTAATCATGTTTAGAAACGAATCGTATTTACGGGCTCGCATTTTCTGATGGTTGTCGTACGATAAGGACGGACAAAAGGGCTTAGACCGGTGGTAATGCGGGGGGAGATAACACTCTCAAACATTTAATTACGTTTTTTTCTGCACCCCGAATCCTGCACTGGGTGATTCCCCCCAGTTTTTTCACCCATCCGGTCGTTTCCAAATCCCTACCGATGTGTGCCGCCATTTTAGTGTGAAAGGTTAGCCAGATTCCCCAGTCATTACGACGCGCCTACAAACGATAATCAGCTGGCAATTAAATACGCAAGAATTTTAGTATAATTCGCCAGTTTTTTTTTTTTTTTTTTTTTTGTGGCATCCCCTATTTGCTTTTCTTCTTTTTTGCCGCGCTGCTGTTAAGCTGTGTTTTTCGATTTTTTTTTATTCAATTTGTGTTCATCGAGAGAGAGAGATATGGAGGCTTCTATGCATATGCTTTTTTTTTTTTCACGTTAAAATGCGTTAGGGTGGGTGGTTTATCGCATCAGCATGTATGTGTGAGAGCGCTCCGAAACGAAAAACTGGAAATTTTCATTTGAGAAAAAAACAAAATTGTTTCTGACGCGGGAGAAAAAAAAAGGACAGCCACGTTAGGCCTGCTCTGCTTTGAAAAGCCAATGGCGAGGCGTTTGGTCGTATTGATCTCCGATACGACATTTACAAATCGGATGTGGGAAGGCTAGTGGGAACAACAAAACGCTTAATTATGAACCGGCTGCAACGCGATACCGTCTCATCCCCGTCCTTGTTGCTTTTTGGCGTCAGTTCATTTGCTGTCACGGGACTGACAGGATTGGATGTTTTCCAGAGATGAATCACAGGTGAAGCTTTACACCTACCTGGAACAATACTCAATAACTCTTAATTTAAATAAATAACGTGTTTTAACCTTTCATTTCATCACTGCAGGTAAACAAAATTAGTTTTTTTCTGAACTTGAAAATTTTTTTGGCAAAATGTTCTTCCGTGAATAGTAGATAACTCAAAATTTTATCCCATAGATAACTCATATGTGAGTCCCCCACCTTCCTCCCAACTAAAGTAATAATTTACGTAGTTTCCACACTGTAAAAAATGTATGTATTTTTTACAGTATAACACAGCTCATTTTACAGTAATAAACTGTAAAATTACCAATTTTACAGTTTATTACCGTGAATTTTAGTTTAAACTGAAACCTCGGCTGCCAGTATTATACTGTTTTTTTTTTACAGAAAATATTTCTAAATGTTACTGTAATAAACTATAAAATTTCTTACTTTACAGTAAGAAACTAAAATTGCTAGTTTTACAGTTTATAACTGCGCATTTTACAGCTTTAAATTGGAACCTCGGCTGCCAGTATTATACTGTAAAAACAACAGTTCATTTTTTGCAGTGCATAAAAATGATGCTATTTTTTTTTTTTTTTTCCATCACCACATAAAGTTTGATTCTATTTATAGCAAGGAAATACAATTGAGGAAATGCATTTCTTAAAACCAATATTCAAAGTTTCTGCTATAAGGATAAATAGTAATGTTTACACTCACCTGTGGCAATGATTAGTAATTATTTGATTACACGATGAGTTTCAAAAATGATGTTATTGCATCGCCATGCACTGCTTTAATCCCCATATGCAGACAAAAGTTGATTCTTTTCGGAAAAGTCAACACTTTGGCAAAATTGTCATTTGGTAGTTTTCGTCATATTTTCCAAAATAAATTATTTTAAACATTTATTGCATAGCTGCGTGCAGACATGATTCGACTACATAAAAAACTTCACTTTTATAATGATAATTTTTAAAGTTAGTAATACAAAATTTATGGCTTCAGTATATTTGAATTCATTTTATTAGGACTTTTTGATTAAAAAATAAATATATCTGTTTTTTATCACATTTACTTAAATTACGTTGCTTATTCGTTAGCTTCTGAAATGAATTTCATAATGGATAACTTATAAGTTTTTAAAAATGTTTGTTTGCTGTGTGAAATGTCTGAGAAAAAATTCAATTAGGTAATTGGGAAAGAGATGCTCTAAGAAAATCGGTGCATTTCAATGTCTCATAATAGTGTTTAGCATCTGTTGGTTAATCATGACTTTTATGAAGAATTGATTGAACCTTCCTCCGAACTTTAACCGTTATTACTGATTTTAGAATCTCTTCCAAGAAAAAATAATTCACGCATCTCAAATCCCTTGCAAATTCATGTGCCAAGTGTAAATGCATTATGAAAATTATGCGGTGCAGCAATATTCTTGCAAGAAAAATCTCGCATAGTTCATATATGTTCAATAACAAGAACTCATTCATACTAAATTATATTTGAAAATGGTACTGAAGGTTACCCTTAATATCATAAAACATTAATAGCATAAAATTGGCTTCATTGATGAAGGAAACTCACAGCAATATTACATCTTCGTCTTATTCAGTGAGATAAATTAAGTGCAGCGCACATTTCATTCCATTTTTTTAGGAGAATACATTGATTGTCAAAGGTTAATGTTTTGTGAAACATAAATTTAGATGACATACAAACATAGCTATAATAGCCAACATGTCAAGTGAAAATTTTAATGTAGTGATTACAGCCTTAAAATTAGTGTTCCCTTAGTTGCGAGACAAAGACTGAAAACAATTATAATATAGAATATAAACAGCAAGTAGTTACTACGTGTACTTGTAACTTTTGATAAACCCTTTAATGGTAGAATATTAATGCTCCGGAAAGCATTTGATAAGCGATGATCTTATGGGCTGTAAGTTACACCCATTACCCCATTATCAATAAGATTACCTTCAAGCTGTAGATACAATTTATTTACCCAACCAATGAGCATATTTACTGGCTGCTGACTATTCCTGACTGATGCAAGAGCAGACTGATGCCTAACAAGAACGAAGCTGAGGTCTCAGGATGTCATGATCAAGCAGTAGGCAAAGTCGCTTAAGGATGATCACGTGTCTCGACACTGGGTAATTTCTAGGGAACCTCAAAAGAGGAAGTATTCTTCCAGTTCATAAAGAATAGTAATAATATTGATTGTAATAGTAATAGTTCTAGAAGTAATAATAATACTAATAGAAGAAGAAGACGAATAGCAATGAGCCTAAAAAATTGTAAAATCAGCATAAAAAATTCATGTGATTAAACACAGCATTTTCTCTCATTAGGCTCCGAAAACCTTTAATTTCAAATTATTGCTAAAATGAAAAATGTTTACAAAGTATGTAACAGTTGTCGCGAGGTATCTGACACTCCAAAATCAGTCAGCTCAATTTTCATGCCATTAACTACATTAAAAATTCTACATTGAAACGTGGACCTACCGTAAACTCTCATAAATTTGGACCCTGTTAAACCGGAACTCATGAAATCCGGAGAATCCTTTAGATGAAGAAAAAAATGAATTTGCCAAAATAAATATTTTAGTTATCCGTATTGCTTATTTTTTAAAGTATTTTTGTAAATTTTCTCTTATTCAGTTTTATATTTCGCTCTCTTAAATTTAAACATAATTTTAATTCTGCACAGTAGTTTGCCTATGTGCTTTGACTTAATTTATATGTATTTTGTTTAATCTACCTTTCATGGATTCAGATGATCCGGATCCTCTATTAACCCAGTTTAATGAAGTTCTGTTGTAGTTCATTGACACAAACTAGTAGGAAAGTATTAAAAAGTTAAGTTGACCACTACGAATATTGCGTAATAAAGCATTATCTGTCGGTGAAACTTTGTTTCTATTGCACTAATTTTTAAAGTTTGCTTGTAAAAACTTGCAACTACGATGTAATCGAGATTATGAGGATACGATTAGTGAAACTTTTTCAAGTTTTACATTGTTTCCTTCAGGTACAAATTTGTATTTCAAAATGAAACTAAGAAAAATTAGGGAAGGCTTAATTAAAAAATCTGGTATAGACCCCACACTACTTCCTTTTATGTGTAAATTTCTTAGTAGTTGCCTTAAGTGTTAAAAAAAATGCTTGGAGTGAGCAAGGTAACAAATCAAATATTTACTCCCCTAATCTGCCACGAAACTATGCAAAAAATGTTTTACAATGGTTAATTTTCTAAATATTGCTGATTTTAATATCATTCAGTGAATTTTTCTCAAAATATCGCCAATAGCGCCAAGTTGAACCCAAATTCAAAAAAAATTTTTTTTTCGCCAAATTTGTCGCCAAGTTGGCGTCAAACACTTGGCGACCAAAAGCTTGACGACACATCTCCAAGTGGTCGCGCCAATTCATATCACTTGAGTCTGCATTGAAATTAACACTGATTTACCCCAAAAAAGGGGTAAAATACCCCCTTGGGAACATTCGAATGCAACCACAAGGGGTCGAATGCAACCACAAGGTGCACAACTATCCATCCTCAGAGCCTACATACCAAGCTAGAAGCTTCTACGGCATATAGTTTTTGAGTTATGCGGCACACATACATCCGCACATACGTACATACAGACGTCACGAGAAAGCTCGTCGTAATTAACTCGGGGGTGGTTGAAAAGAATTTTTCGGCTGCTTATATGTTGGTAGGTACATATGCACGTGCTGACAGATCGAAAAAACTACTGTACATTTATTCGGGGGTGAACAAAATCAAAATTTAGACTCAAATTTGAGTGATTTTTTTTCGCGATCACAATACTTCCTTTACTACGTAAAAGGAAGTAAAAAAGCCTAAATACAAATGTTTTTTTTATACCGAACTTTATGTGTTTTTATTTACAATGTAACAAACAAAATACTAAAATAAAACAAAACATTTAGTGATATTTAATGACAGTATGTTCTGTGCTTTTTCTCTTTATCGACGGTTAAATTTTGTATACAGTCGATTAAGTGCGAAAAGAAGTACAGATTGGAATATTTTTCTCAGCGTGTCTAAAATTTTTGAATGCTTAGGGCTCTGAATTAAAAAAAAATAATTCACCTTAAATATGCATCTAATAATTTCATCAGAATTTCACCTTTCCGTGTAATTTTTTAGAGTTTTCTAATAGCTGACGTTTTCTGAATGCTTGTTCATAACTTTCGAAATAAAATGATATTCGGATGTTAGCCTAAGCTCCTTCTCAAACAAAATCGATTATTGGGCGAAGTAAAAACTAAAATAAGATAAAAACAAACTCGAACAAATCCTATTTGTATCCTCTGTTAAAAACCCACCTTCCATATCACCTTATGAGAAAAAGCGGTAATACGTTTTCAAAGTTTTATTCATTTTTTAAAAATGAGTTCTTCCCCGCGCACACAGTCAATCAATTAAGGATTCGAGGTCTGCCGTTGTTGTTTAACGGTGATGAAAAGCTTGAAAAAGCACCCCCTTCTTCCCGGCGAACTCCTCTAAGCAAAGTCTTGATTTTAGCTCCTTTACTAAACGATTCCCACGAGAATCTTCCCAACAACAACTTTCATTCAATCAATTTCACGTCGCCCTCCACCCCCCACCCCCTGTTTTGCAGAAATTTTCTTCAACACCTCGTGGAATATCTGCGTAAGTACGTTTTTTAATGTTCGCCTGGTTCCACCTGATTACTCGGGGTGGAGGAAAAATAAAAGAAGATCGTAATTCGTGTTCTCATCGAAAACTCTCTTTTCTCCACGCGTTCTGTGCTCCATTGTTCGTAATCACGTGTACTGCTCAAACCTTTCGAATATTAATGCAGTGGCCATCCCTTTTACTTCTGCCGTCCCCCCTCCCCCCGTCGGAGTAAATTGAAAGCGTGTGTATATATGTGTGTGTATGTTGTGATAAAGCATCGGTTTTGGGAAAGTAGTAGGGGTAATTAACTCTTGCGGGAAGAAATTCTTCGTGTAGGATGTGAAAATTGAAGTTGCCGCATCAATTATGGAGCTTTTCCAGGCCCAAAAAGCCTATCATCAATAACGCGAGATGTACGCTGTTTTTTCGCTTTCTTTGTGACTTGCAACACAATGGAGTCGTAGCATTTTTTTCTTATTATCGTGTCAAGCACTTCACTTGAAATGCTTCAAAATACGAACGTCAAACTAAGAGAACGTAAATGCGGAGCAGAATAATATTACTACCCGAAAGGGTAAAAATAACTAAATAAATAAATATTTTGTAATTCATGCTTACTTGATTTCAATATGTACAGTGTTCTGCAACATCAAAACAGGAAGATATCTATTCACTACATCCAGATGTTCACAATTAAGTAATACCGAATACTAGAAAATCAAATGCTTGTATGCAGGGACATCATTTCAAGTTTTACCGGGGGGGGGGGGGGGCAAAGGGTAAAAACACAATACAATTTCACAAGAAAACTACAAAAATCACGCCCACTTATATGTGAATACATTGATAACGGGCCTGCTCGTATGATTTTCTGCACATGATTTCAATATGTGTGACATCAGCTTAACTCCAATGTATGACTAATTCACGAGTATCTTCCCATAACTTCAACATGTAAATCATTCTTTTATTCACGTACACAATTTGACAGAACGGAATTTTGAAACTTCATTTCACTTTCAATATCATTAGGAATGCATAATTTGTTAAAAAAAACAGAGTGGGATAACCACAAATAGTTCAAACATTTCATCATGATTAAGTGCCCGATAAAAATATGATAGTATTTCATTCATACATAAAAATGATTTTCTTCCATTTCATATTAAGCATAACATTTAAAAATGTCAGCATTAAAAAAAAATAAAGAAGATACGCAATAAATACACTTAACAATTTGCAAAGATATTGACAGATTTTTATGATAGATGAAATCTATGCTTGGAATACAAGTTTCAATTCTTGTTGCGTACTCTTCCCTTGTTTAAGCAACAAATGGTATTTACAGCAAAATATTTTAATTACTATTTCATCAGCCATTTTTTATTCAAAATAGCTCCGCACTATTTTGTACTTACTTAACATTAATTTCTCATGTGAATTCGAATCTGCATTTTGTCTTCCTGCTGCGCTGTTTTTTCAGCTTTATGACGTTTGTTGCAGAGAAACAGCTTCTACACTGTTAGTCAACAACCCTTCTTTTAAAAGTTCTTCTTTCGTTTATTTTTCTCTTCTGTTTAAAATTTTGTTTTAAGCATATTCTACTATTTCCAGATAAATATCTTATTGCAATATATTAAATAATTTCACAGGCTCTTAAATTATTAGGTTATATTTTTAAGGTGAAAAAAACAGTAATTTTCATTATGTAACAACAAATAAATAAATAAATACAATAAATAAATACAAAATAAATAAAAATGAAATAATGTATAATATTTTTCAACTATGTTACTAAATATTGTTTAACAACCTGAAGCGTGTTTCATTAACTATCTGTGGTATTGTCCTGATTATTACGATAACTTTGCATATTATACAGAATAAAGATATTTTTTTTAACCCCTTTTAGTTATACAAGTTATACAATCAAAGCAGTTGTAGTCAATATAAGCATAAATATATTAATATATGTTTCTTTAACTGAGCAGGATTTTAAGTTGCAAGCAACCAATACAGTGACACAAAAGTAGAAAATATCTAATATTCCGGTGTCTTCTTGAGTTACAACAGGTTACCGATGTTCTTCAAAATGACGACGGGATTACTTTTAAATGTGAACGGGAGGGGAAGAGGTATGCACCAGTTGGAAATAGTTTTTAATGAAACTCTCGGATTCTAAGGTGCATATTTGACTTTTCTAGGGAAAGTAATTAAAGATTCCAATAGTCATTTTGTAAGTTTTTGTTCAAAGTACAATGGTATATGTATACAACGGGAAATAGTTTTTTTTTTAATTTATTTACACGTTTTATGTTGCGTGAAATATAAATTTAAAACAAACATTTAAAATTATCTAGGAATGTTTTTTGCTTTTTAAAGCAGAAATAACAGGTCAGAAATAAACTTGTTTGGAATTTAGAATTACCTTCAAATAAACTCTTTTTATTCAACTAGCATGAAGCTAATTTTGAACACTTAAAATTATTGTGAATTCGAACATGTACCCATGTGCTATATGACACTAGTTGAGGGGAAAAAAGCTTCGACATTTTTTGACGCAAATCCTTATGTAAAACTTTTTTTTTTTTTTTCAAATCTGTATTCGTACAATGCTTACTCCCTGCACGAAGT
>JAXGGA010020456.1:0-18252 GCA_038373865.1 Uloborus plumipes | reverse complement strand
TAAAGTTTAAAAAGTTTTACTCGCCTTTAATTATCCGAAAAAAATGTTTTTTTACAGTACTATCGGCCGCTCCATGTTAAAGCTACGAGAGAAAAAGCGACATAGCCTGCGGCGGACTCAACAATGCATCCACCAATAGAAAAATGATACCCTGTTGTCCGTACTCTGAATACTACGTATTCATATAGGACTCTAGTCCACCCGAGTCCAAAATACTTCCCAGGGCACCTACTAAGCATTTTTGAAAAAAAATTCTCCGTACTCAAACATTCCTACAGAAGTGCTGTCAGATCCAGGACTAATAGAGCTTTTTTTTTTTGTTACTGTTCATTAACTTTATGAAAGTACACCTTTTTCCTCTGTCATTCTTAAATTTACGAACGAAAATCAAATATGTTCGAGGATTTTCATGAGTGATGTTCCTCCTAACAGAAAATTCTCGTTGCTGGTCCAATCAGAGGAATGGAAACTTACTTATGCAACTGTCATTCTCACCTGAACAGCAGTTTTTGTCAGCAGATAATTTTCTTTTGTTTCTAGTGGGCAATATATATATTAATATTTTTTGCGCAATTGATACAATTAATAGAGTGACTAAAGAGAAACCCAAATACATGCTTAACTAAATTTACAACATTTTTGACATTCTAACCCGGCTGTGTGTGTGTGTATGTATATATATATAATTTATTTGTAGGGATCCTCTACGGGCTGACGAACACGATTGCCAACTTATGTGGCATCATCGGACCAGCGGTCGTGGGCGGATTCACGGAGCACGGGGTGAGTCAGAGATGGCGAAATTGAGTTATTTATCAATTTATTTTTTACAAATTTTGTTATTATTTATTTATTTATTTATCTTCGGAAGCTTTACATCAAAGATTTAAATAATCCGTTTTGGTAAACATGAGAAAAGTGCTTTGTTATATTCACCAGCTTCTTTGATTGTTCTATGTTCGAAATGTATTCCAGGGGGTGGAAACCAATCGGTAGTTAAGATACGGTCCCCTACCCCTAAAACTGTTAAAGTATAAATTAATGCTTATTGCGAAGTTCACAACAATGCTTTGAGAAAAGAGTTCTGTGTGCTCAAAACATGTAGCAAGACATTTTGTGTACAAGTTCATTGTTATTAAAAAAATTTTGAACTCGTTTTTAAACTAATTTTAAACCTAAAGGAAGTACCGAAATTTCATAAGTATGGAAATTTTTTAAGTAAAATTTTCGATTCCTATAAAAATAGGCTAATAACGATTTTTAAAAAAGTTCAAATTGCAAAATTTTCTTTTAATCAAACGTCATCAGTTTTGAAACTAAATTTTGTATAATTCGTGGAGTAGGCTTGTTAGACTCGGAACAAACATCATTTCTTGTTTGAAATCTCCAAATGTTAGCTCTTATGCAACTGATGTTCTTCCCCTTCAGGAGACTCGGGCGAACTGGGCGAGCGTCTTCTACCTGACAGCCGCAGTCTACGCCTTCACCGCCGTCATCTACGACTTCTTTGCATCAGCCGAATTACAACCTTGGAACGAACAGAAGAGCCTCCAGAGTGACGACCGCCGGACATCAGAGACTGCGTACTAGCTACTACCATGCTCATGTGTCTCATGTACAATCAGTACATGATCAGTACAATCAACTCAGTACAATCATTCGAAATCTTGCATGAAAACGGAACGACATCTCACTGATGTCCGTCCGTGAAAGCCGCGCCTAGCATTCGGGAACCATTCCACTTGAAAAAAGGGGTGATGGTGTGTGAATGGGAACTTTCCGAAGTTTTCAATTTAAAACTTGCATTTTTGCTGTCCTTTTGACACATTCAACTAAATTATGTATTTGAAATTAGCGTCGTTCTCTACGTTGTTTTATGCGGCTCAAAATGCTTCATTTTATTCTTCCCTTTATTGTTATCTTACCTATCACCCCTATTTTGGTAAGATCAGAGAAGACCTGACGCATGCGTAAATGCGCGGAAGGTTTTACTTTACCTAAGAAAATCAGACAGTATCAGTTATTGTTGTTGTTACTTCTTACTTATACCAATTGGGTACCCGAGCCCGAGTTGATTTATCTATCCGGTTTAAAGCGGAATAGATACGGCTTTCGTTTTTGCAAGCATCATTAAGGTAGAAGTTCGTTTTAGCTCAGCACACATGCCGTGGGACCGTTTATAAGCCAAGCAGCCAGTGGCAACACAGAAGCACAAAGAACAGACAAGGACAGAAGAGAGAGAAATTACATACAAGCCCGAGTCGGGATTCAAACCCGGCACTTCCTCATCTCAGTCAAACTTCTCTGGCCACTAGACGTGGTTGCCCGCAGTTAGCATTGAACTGTTAAGCAACTGGGACGATGACTTGCTGTGCCGTTTTCGAACATAAAGCATGAGGTAAAAAGGACATCAACATTCAATAGCAGAAGATAGCAATTTCAATGTGGATATTTTTTTTCTTATGTCAGAGTAATGGAATACATTGACAAGAAAATGGGAGGGGTTATGCTAACGTGATCGCTTCGCAAAATTGGTTATAAATAATGAAGCTGGAAAATTTTGGTTTACATTTAATTTAAAGTTTTAATGTAACTCCGCAAATGAGCAACTACATACTGAGATCCAATAATGCAATACTTGAATCAACGTATTCGAAGATCTTTGGCACAAAGCTAAAATGTTCAGAGGACACGTTGGCACAACTTCCAACTTCAATTTCTTAGTATAGAGTATCATCCCTAATGTTCTTATTCTGTGGCTGTGCCCCTCTTGTTGCATTCGAAAGAAGCAAAGAGAGTTTGAAGAGCAAGGTTAAGTATTCATTTTCAAATGATCATCTATAAATCCAGAAATTTTCAAATCTGGATATCAAATCAGCTTGAAACTCAGATTGTCCTCACAAAATCCGGCCATCTGTTAACCCTATGTTAAAAGCCACGTTGCTATCCTCATTATTGTATTATTGTTCTATTTTAAATTTAGATAATTTACAACCTTGGGAGCTCCCTAAACCGAGCCTCATATACCTTATAATAAAACAGCCCACAGACTAATTGCTGCATTTAGTAGAATAAAAATCCACGTGATTAATCTTTAACAATGATTTATCAGGAACTTTTTAAGAAGCACAAAGTAAACCAGGTGGGCTGATAGGGCTGCAGCCCCCTCCGAACAAACACCCTCCAAACACAATTTTAAAATTCAAGCTAATATCGTTTTTGTTTATTAATTTATTTTTCCTTTCTTGCTGAAATTAAGACATAAGTTGTTCATTATTCATTTTCAACTTAAACCAAATTTTCGGGGATTTTTTAGTGGCATAAATATTTAAATTTCAACCCAAATTCAACTTTAAAATCTCAAGTTCACACAACAAACGAAGTAAATTGGTTAAAAAATTTAAAATATTGACAAAACCAGTAGCGTACTTGGAGAAAGGGGAGCATGACCTCCCCCCCCCCCTAGGGCTACCACAGAAAAGTGGCCGGAAGCAAAACAGGGTCAGAGGCGAAAAAGATAATGGTAACTCCTACAGTTTCATACGTGCCTATTTCCAAGCTTGACAAAAATCGATAGAGATCCCTTTGCATGATTGGCAAAGGTGCCTCGGAATATATATAAGTGCTGACCATGGACCGGGTAGAAAGAGCAGTAGCACCTCTCAAAATTTTCAAAATCATTATTATAAACGATGTTAAGAGTATTTATTTTTCCCTCTTTCTAAGCTCACTATTACATGTTTGCAGTCAACTTGGAATTCCTAAACATTACTTAGTCCGTTAACTAGCTCTTTCCACTGCACATAGAGTTCCAACCTTCCTGTACCCAAAAATATAGTTCACATTCTACATCATCCAGTTACTCGCAAGAATCTTCATAAAATAATATTTTTACTCAGCACTCAAATAACAGACTTCAAATGTCTCGCTTAAAATCTTTAAAAAATATATTATTACCTGTTTCTGTATAAATCAATTTTTTTCCCCAAGTAATTTGTATATTATTTTATGTAAATTAATGTCCAGTTAATGCATGTTTCCCAAGAGGCGCTTGGTCGCTCGTTGGTTTTTCTTTTCCTTCCAGTCACCACATCTGGTTAAACCCTCATCAGGGTAGGTACGGTGGTGACTGGTGGGGTTTAAATAAAATAAATAACAAATAGGGGTTGGGGACGCACCTCATGGGTGCAAGTTTGGCCATGCTTCCAAGACGGAAAATATTTGACCGCCCCCCCCCCCCCCACATGCATGCTCAAGGGGGGAAAAACAAATACTTATTGATTTTACTGTGTCAAAACTGGGGGTTTAGTACTCATTTTATTTTTAGTAGTAAGATCATGGTTTTAATTATATTCAAGCAAAAATGGGAGGGGGGGGGGATTTTCGAAATTTGAGTTCTAAAAACCTCATTGAAGACGATCTTTGGTGATATCAGAAAGAGGTGTGGCTTATCTAAAGATTAGGTGAATGTATAGTTAGGTACTCTTCCCGCACAGTTTTTGAACATTAAAGTTATCAAATCGAAATTTTAGACTATCTCCGATAATGTTAGGAAAGGAAGGTTCTGAAGTAGTAACCTCGGAAGTTTTTCTAGATCACAGCTGTACTAACAAAATTATAGTACATATTTGATAATGTCAGGGGAATGGAGTGTTCAGAGGCTTTCCCACTCCTTAAAATTGCAGTTTTAAAAATAGTTTTAAACTTTTTAGTGCTGTTATGAGAGAGGAGATTCGAAGGCACTCGCCCAAATTTTTATCAAAAATGATGTCTTAAAAAGCGATTGCAGGATATATCTCGTAACGTTACGGAAAGGAATGAGGCTCAGAAACATATCCTCAGGGATTGAAAAGAGGTCCAAAATCAAAATATATTAGTTTTTCGATAATATTAGAGTGAGGGTTTTATTTAATTTTCTTTTTAGGGATCAGATTCTTGAAATTTGCTCAAATTTAATTGAAAAAGTAAAAAATTAAAAATGATAGAAAAGAATGCACTCTGATTTCGAAATACGTAAAAAATCGAGACTGACGGGTAAAGGCGTGAAAAACAACCCAAATGTTAACTTTATGCCAAACCTGTAAACATTGCCAAGTTTAATGGTGTCTTAGAAAAATCTAATTTTATGTTTCATTTATTTTTCTTTGGGAAAAAAACTGAAGGAATGAGATCGGTTTTTTTTTTCCGTCCCGATATCAGTCTCGGTGATTTCGTCAAGACGGAAATCCGTCCTGAGACGGAAGGTCTTGCACCCATGGCGCACCTCTCTATCTGCGATACTAAGTAAATATAGTAATTAAATTATATTTAATTAGAAAACACATTAGATAACATTAAAAAATAGTGTTTAAAAAATGTGGCAATGCAATTACTGTGTCCAAATCTGCCGAATGAGGAAATTTTTTGGAAGATCACACTGTCTTCCCATCGGGGCACCCCAGGACTACACCACTATTAACATTGATGAACTCGATTGACCCGTTTTCGCAGGACTGTTTATTTTTGTCATCTAACTGTCATGAGTAGAATGCAAATAAGAGACATCAAAGAAAAGATTAACAACAAGTTTAATTCATAAGCAACAATCTTATGTACAATGTAACTGGAGCCAACTGTCATGAAACCAAGCAAAAATTGCAGCACCTGGTGGTAGCAAAAATGAACGAAAGTTCCAACGAACCATGGGGCTAGAATTTTACTGGAATGCCAACTTCAGTCGTTTCGGAGGGGGGGGGGACAAACAACGAGAGGTAATGACAATGTGTCGCGTTATTTACCATCGTAAAAGAGTTAAAATCAAGCATCGCCTAATGTTTTCTTTGACCAAGATACATGCGTCTCAAAATGTTAAAGATTATAGTAATAAAATTTAGAAATCATAAAAGTCATATTATTGAAAAAAAATAGTCATATTATTCAAAAAAAAATACACAATGTAAGTTTAACTGCTAAGAAGAATCGTGAATCTCAAAGTATTAAAGATCACAGGTCGTAGCCAAAGAATTGAGTGCTAACAAAAACTTTTCATGTCCTGACTCCAGAGAGCAAAAAGCTCTTGGAACTAATGGTGTACCAGACCAGGCTCATAAGTTAAAGTTGAATAATCTAATGAGATATCATTTGATGACGTAATTCTTATTAATTTTAGGTAGCAGTCAAAGAATAACATCATGGAATTTTATTCTATGGATACTACCTAAAATCATCCATCTCAAAATGTGAAAGATAAATTCAGAATTCTTAGGCATCAAAATCTGAATTCGCTGGCAGAGGGCAAGAACAGCAAAGGCCAATTCATAACTGAACCGCGTATTTCAGAAACCATACAAACGCTAAGCTTAAAAAGTTCTGAAAAGCATTTTTTATCTTATTTTAAATTTTTCAATAAGGATTATAATGTTTTAAACTGAAAGGTAAACATATTTAGATATATTTATTTCCGTAAAAAGTAGTAATTGCGATTGAATAATTTATTGTGATAAAATATATGTTTTCTTAAAACTGGAAATTTTGTCATTTGACTGGTTTTTGAAATTGAATTTAATTGCACATTCAGTTGTAAATAAACACAATTCGTGGACATGCATTGAATGGGAACATGACTAAAAACAATGTATTTCAAAGTGCATGGTTTAATTATATGCATTAAATTAAACCTTTAAGTTAAAAATATTTAATTTTTTTTTTTTTAACTTATGAGCCTGGTTTGGTGCGCCATTAGTTCCAGGAGCTCTTTGCTCTGAGGAGTCCAGACTTGAAAACTTTTTGTTAGCCCTCAAGGAATTTTCTGGAATTAGGGGAATACAAATTCCTGAAAAATTATTAGTTTCAAGAGCTACAAATTAACAGGGATGGACAAATTTACCATTGTTAAAGGACAAAACACTTTGGACAAAAATGCTGTACCCACCTTTGACTCACTGCCAAAATGACTCACTAAGTCAGCACTCCAGTTATCACTAGTGCAACATTCTGAAATTTACTTTAATATCAAAGTGTTAAATTGGATATTTAAATTTCAACCAAGTGAAGTATTATATCTTCAACTGTAACACACCAGGAACAAATATATACATTTTACATTCAATAAATAGAATCACAATATTTCTTTTGCTAAAAATACCATATAAAACGCTTTGTTAGGGATAAATATTTTAAGCAGAATCTGATTTCCATCCATACCTTAAGATTTTGCAAAAATAAAAGTTGGAAATATGGAAATTATGATTGATAGAAGCAATCCTTTTAATTTGCATACTGGATAAAACAAGGAAATGAAACTTTTTAAAAAAACAGTGCTTAAGTTAAAATTACAATTAGGTGAATTATGAAAACATATGATATAGATTGTATAAGATAAAATTTGCAAAGTACCATGGGGTTCATAAAGGATTAAAAACTGATCCACTGGGGAAGAAAGGTAATGAGTGGACTTTGAAAATAAAATAATTTTTCTATCACAAACAGTTGAAATAACTTGCACATTTTTACTATGTAGAAAATATTACATAAGTTGATCCGAAAACATTTACAAATATACATTGCATTGATATAGGAGGATGCATATGATAGGGAAGTATGCCTCGGCACTTCCACCTTAAGTAGTTATGACATGAAAACACTTTTGAATAACTTTTTACCTAACTAATTTTCTCCTCATTGCTTTCTGTCTTTTATCACTAGAAGATTTGAGAAATTTTTTTAAAATTTTCTTGTATGAAATTGATCAGAATACATCTTTCAACCAATCAAAATGAAAATTATACAATGAATTTAACTAAATCAGAAAGCATATTCCAAAAAACAATTTCTTTCATCATAGAAAAATTATTCCCGATGTTACTATGATGACAATACTTGCAGTCATCATAGGAAAATCATTATTGCATTAATTAAAACTGCTACAGCTTTGCCAAACAATTGATAAAATTGTGTATAAATGTCATGCAAAATGTTGAATAAAAAAAAGTTATTTTATCCACCTGGAAATCTAGTTAGAGCAAAATTGTATCCCTCATGAAAAAGTGGAGTGAAAAATTTGTCTAAGTTTAAAATTATCGATTGCGGATAAACTCGACAAAGGTTCTTCTTAGTTTCTTCAATATGGATTAACCCTATCAACATTACTGCATTCTTATAACTTTTGCTTTCACTATAGCAGAAGTTGAATGTTTCACAAAAAAAGTGCAAAATATTTCATGCACATAAACGAAATTGGGTGTATGATGCCTTTTATGATGCATAAAAAAAGTTAATCTGATAAATTGAGAGTTTTTGATGCATGGAAGACAATTCTACTCATATGGATGAGCATATATTGCATAGCTATACTTGGACATGGCCGATGAGTACGGCCAATAGATATCTTGACCAGTGTTAGACATAAGCAGCCAGACCAAAATTTTTGATTTGACACTTAAATTTCCAACCCTAGGTGCCAAATGATGCCTAAAGTTTTGGATTACTTTAAAGCATCTTTTCTTGACTCATTGTACTTAAAACCTGAGATTGACCTGAAGGATAACTTCCTAAAAATAATTTTCAAAGGCAATCAATTTTGTCTCCAAAAAATCATTTTCTTATGTACATTTTACAAATATGCTATTGTACAAGTGTGTTGTATAATCAGGGATGAAAACAGCTCAAAGTCAAAAAAGAGGAAAATTGCACGGTTTAAAATTTTGATGAATTTTTTTTTAAATGTTATGCGAAATCTCCTCTTAATTTGCACCGTGAAACTGAAAGTAAAATCGGTAGATTGAAGGCTTTTTTTTTTAAACCTCTTAATTGCTCATGCCCTATTTATTTTTCTAGTCATCCATACCAATGCAGAAACAAAAAAGAGTGGAGGGAGGGGGGTTGCAATTTTAGATGAATTAGATTTGTGTAGATCAATGATTTCTCTAACTAATATTGTCTGGTCTGTAAGAATTTTGACGAATTTTAAAGATCAAAATAATTTTCACGATTTTTTTAACTTTGATCTGTGATATTTTAGCTGAATTTTCTTAATTTCTCCCTCCAACAACGGCAACTATGTTTTTGGCAACATGCCAAAATAGAGTACATAGTTCGCTGATAATTGCATGTCATCCTTGAGGTTACAATCCTGCTGCATCCTAAAAACATTTCCATTATTTTGGAAGTTGGAAGTAATTTCAACCTCTACAACTTTAAATCAATTTATTTTAAGCTTTATTTTAATAATGAGTGTTTTTTGTTTTTTTTTTTCTAAACTTAATGCAACATTAAGTTTTTGATCATGGAAAGAAGAAAATATACAAAAAGCGGAAAATAGAGGATCCGCGGACGATTTTCATCCCTGTGTATAAATAAGACAGTGCATATTGGCAGTGTGTTTAATTTAGAAATAATTATGGTTGGATGCATATTTGATTCATTAAAAATGGCACCTAGGTTGCTTATTTTGACACCTATAAATTTTAGCTAGACGCCATCATGAGTCCAACTCTAACACTGATCTAGATAACAAACACACAAAGAACACAAAAATGCTATTTAGAGCATTTGAAAAGTATTTTCTGAAAGAAATTTTATACTTGCCATCAATTATGTTCTCAACAATTTAACATGTCAGTTCAAATTTTCTTTGACTTTTAAACCTTGAAAGAAGAGTGCCATAGAAAATAAAATGCATAGTATATCTTGTGTTTGAAGCGTTTCCATTTCAGAGAAAAGCTTCGTCAAAAATGCATCAGCAAAATGCTTCATTTCGATGTATCATTTATGGAAGTTAATCAATACTGCATTAATTTTCACAATAGATTTAGAATAATGTCCATAACTTTTTTCAGACATCTTTTCGCGAAAAGTAAATATAAGTGACTTTAAAAGGGCACAAAATTAGCAAAAAAAGAAAAAAAATAGGTGCATTGGGGCTGAAAGAAGCCGCATTTTTCAATGCAAAGATATTAACTTACGCATGAAACATTTTCATATTTTGCTGTCATTCTTTTTCATCCATTAACTTGATAATTTTTCGAATTTGCAAATCAAAAGGAATGGTTATGCAGGAAATCAAGAAAAAGGGAATAATTTGAAACTGTTCACTTTCCAACAGAATGAGTTACGTATCGATGAATTTATTTTCCTGTAGTAATATGAGAGACATTTTAGCATGATAAATGATCCTAATTAAAACAAAACATGCTTATTTTTAGAAAAAATAGTGTATGCTATTATTGGCAATAAATACCTCTTTTCGTTATATTTCAGTTTCTCAAATCTAAAAATAACTTCCTGTCTTTATATTTTAAAAAACTATTCTATGAAGAATTTTCTTTTAAGAAAAACTTTTTTTACATGAAGCAAAAGACCGCATGTTACTGTTAAACTGAACTGAAAACTGTTAAAGTGGATAACCCGTACACTGATAATTGGGAGTGTACCATAATAAGTTTTTTTCTTCTACTGTAACAATCAAGAGATGTATAAGTTTAGATTTTACAAATGCAAGAAAATTGTTTTTATCATTTATTTATCTATTTTTTCGATTTAACAATCAATCCTATTTGGTAAACACAAACCTTGCCTGCAACCATTTTCTCACGTTGAAGTGAGACCAATGGTTGCAAAAACAAAGACTGTGTGTATAAACATCACTCGTTGCATCCTGTATTTCCAAACAAAGGAGCTAATGACGATGTTTTTATTATCACTCAATTTTAACAAGCAGATGTATTGGTCCTTTTATGTTCAGTATGAAAAAGTCCACTAAATTCTCTTTCAAACATTTTTGGATAGTTTCAGAGACAATAAGAAACTAATCTTTGAATTCTACTTAGTACCTGTGACTGTTCGTAATTACTACTCACAAAAAAATCTTGGCCAAATGAGCACTCACAGGCAGTAAAATGTTATTACAGTTTGAAACAAAATTCCCAAAAGAAATACATAATAGCTCATCCCATGAGCATATATTAAGGCTTTTAGCAGTACTTCAAGGTTCTTAAGCATGAAATAAGACATTTTAAGGACTTAATGAATAATGATAGTGTGGGATTTCTAGTGTCAAAAACAAAGTATGAAATAGTAATTATCACAATGTAGAAACCAGTATTTATTGGTAGAACAAAACTTATTCTTCCTAAAGTTATAATTAAAAACACTTTAAAGTAAACCACCAATGGCTGACACCCTCACTTGTAGGTGACACTGAACCAGTAGTTAACACTTGTAGATGAAAATTGAATAACAAGAGAAACATAGGTGCTATAAATTCAGCTAAGAACGAGCATGTAGGAAAGAACTGCAAATTAAAACACCATTTTATGCTTTGTAATTTTTATACAACTTTATAATATCAATTGTTAGTTAATATTTTCTTCATGAGTCTCGAGTTACTAGTGTGGTGGCAGCTATTGATGTGGGTGTCAGCCACTGGTGGTTTTACTTCATTCGATTCAGATTAAAACACATCTGTTTGTTAGTGTAAAAATTACAAGTACATTTGACTGTCAGTCATCTGAAACGCAGCAACAATTTCAACAAACAAACTCTGACGAACAAACAACCATTTAACAGAGCTCCACGTAATAATTTCAAATCTATAATTATAAAAACAGAATCAAACAGAGCCTGTCAACAACAAACAGAATTATCGTGCCTCAGGAAATGTCTTTGTCAGGGATGACCTCGAGGTCGTCCCTGCAGCGGGGCACATATAAAGTGCAGCAAGCATGCTCCCAGATGTCCTGTGGGTAGTTATCCCCTACCGTCCAGACGCCTGACTCCAGGTCATAGCACTCTACCACGCCACTGGCCCGGTCAAAGGTGGTTGCCGAGTGGAAGCCGCCAACTATGTACAACCGAGCACCGATCACGGCCACACCGGCATGGTAGCGGGGGGTTGGGACGCGAGTGAGTACTGTCCATGTGTCCCTTGCAATGCTGTAGCAGTCCACTGTGTCTACGAGCACTCGTGAGGTGGTGCTCTCGTCTTCGTACCACCCCCCACACACATAGATCTCGTCACCACAGCACACCATAGAGTGGTCGGCACGTGGGGTTATCATGGGGGCACACGCCTCCCATCGATCTGTGTCCGTATCCAGGCGCCACAGAGAATCCAGAACTAAGTCCTGATCCAGGCCGCCTGACACGTACAGGTAGTTCTGCCAGGACGCCCCCGCGTGCTGCGTCCTAGGCCCTGGTAAGGAGGCCAGGGGCGTCCAGGCGTCAGCGATTGGGTCATAACGCTCGCAGTCATCCACCACATCTGTCTCCCCGGCACCACCCACGGCCAGCAGGGCACCCCCCACAACCCCCAGAGAGAAGCGGCACCGCTCCCGTTGCATCGGCGCCATAGTGGACCATGCGTTCGTGAGTGGACTGTACCGGAACCCAAACGGGTGCACATTCTCCTGGAGGCTCTGGTTGAAGCAGCCTCCCACCACAAACAGCTCGTTGTGGAGGACAGCGGTGCCAAAGTTGCACTGTTCTACGTGAGGGATGGAGGTGAGGTAGCGCCACTTCCCTCCCCCAGGCAAATAATAAGCGATATCGTTGGTAACCCCGCTGATGCCGAAGCCGCCCACCTTGAGGATGGCCAGCTCCATGCCTCTGGAGTTGACCAGGGCAGAGTCCTGCTGCTGTGACCAGGATGTGGGGGCGGCACGCCACAGACCAATGTTGTTGGACCATAGGCCACCCATACGAAGGCACTTGAGGACGGGAGACTCGAAGTACGTGCTGATGTCAGCAGACGAGATCTCGCTAAAGTGGACATACCTGTGAAACAAAAAAGAGCATTACAGAAGATGCCTTGCTAACTGTCAGGGTAGATTATGTGACTGTCCTACTTCAGTTATTCTGAATACCCAGATTTCCCTTACATCATTCCTTCAGGAATCTGCTCAAGTGTAGTCATATACTTGAGGAAGTTAATTCTGTACATTGTGATAACAATAAACAATGTCAGGTTTTCCCCAAATTTAGCTATTAAATTTGGTCAACCTACCATTGGTTGATGTTACTCTAAGGAACAAAATAATTAAACTTGGTCAAATCTGACATTGGCTACTGTTATTCCAAGGTACATTGGATAATGTTGATCCAAAGCTTGACTAAATTTGACATTAGCTATTATTGCTCCAAGGTACACAGAAATTAAATCTAGTCAAACAGACATTGGATAATGTGATTCAAAAGCACAAATTAATAAATTTGATCAAACCTAATATTAACTGCTGTTGTTTTTAGGCACAGAATTATTAAATCTGATACTGGTTGTTGTTGCTCCAAGTTTTAATAAAAAATAAAAGTTGGTCAAACCTGATATTAGTTCATGCTCTTCCAAGGTTCAGAATTATTATATTTGGATGAAATGACATTGGCTTTTGTTGTTCTAAGGTACAAAATTTTCAGATCTGGTAAAAACCTGAAATTGGCTGCTGTTGCTTCATGGTACAATTTTGACCGAATGAGAAGAAGGAGGAGGACAGAAGAGGCATACCTGAGCAGGGGACGTGCATACTGTATCCTTTCATGAGGCTGGTGTTCTATCCACCGGAGCACCACCCCGAGCACCTCCGCCTCGGAGCAGTCAACGGGAAAGTCGCACTTGAGCACATACTCCAGCTGCGCCCCGGACAGCCGCAGGAACTCAGGACGCCCCGAGAAGCGCTTCAGGTTACCGCAGATGAACAGGTACACCTGGAGAAATCGGAAAATCAAAAATGAGGACAACAAGATGCATTGGCCAGTACCGATATTATGTATTGCCTGCATATTGTGTGCATTTTACAGAACAGCTTTGAAGCCAATTTTAAATATCTGTGCAAGTGGTGTGAACAGAGTAGCTTGGACTAAAAATTTTAACTATATTAAAAAGCAAAACATAAGGAACAAGGAGAGTCATGGTAAAGTACAGACAAGGAGCCACTTTGAATAGCTCAGAAAGAGAGCAAGCAAGGTAGTACTACCTGCTTCAAAGAAAACATAGATACAAAAGTGCACTTATCATACTGAAATATAACCTAACTCTTATATGAAATTGGAATTGATAGGAAAGAAGCCCTATGCACATGTCATCACTGATTGGTTCGTCTGGCATATGACGAGACAAGTCACACCTCTGATTACGTCCAAACAAGCCCCGCCTACCGCACTTGCACAGCAATCCAAGTTCCGAACAGATGCACACTAAATCATTAGAGATTGGGAGTTAGCCAAAAAATGTGTGATACAAGTTTATTTTTTGATTAAAAACAATATAGGGTTAGGTAAGACGTGAAATAACTAAACGCATTTGTCTGACATACCCAGCCAATCTATATAAAAGAAAACTCGCAGAGCAGAATAAAAAGAGTTTGAGTTATACAAACAGCTAAAGACAGAAAGATAAGTAATTGGTATTAAGTTACTAATCTTTAAGGAAGAGAAGTAACTTAAGAATGAACCACATAAGTTAAAGATTAAATGATAAGAACTTAATTTCCCTCATTCAATGATCATAATATTGACAATCAAAACTGCACTGAATGGATTTTCTAAATCTCACCTCCTTGAGCAGCTGCTGCAGGCAGTACATCTCGGCGATGGTGGCCACGTCCACGCAGTTGTCCAGGTCCAGCTGCTCCCGCAGGTAGGAAGCGCAGGCCTCCACCACCGCCTGCAGTTGCACGTGCGAGGCCGCCGAGAGCACATCCTGCACGGTGGCCAGGCTCAGAGCCAGCCGTGAGGTGTAAGCGTACTCCAGTAGGTAGCGCATGCCTTCAGCCGTCACTCCTTCCAGCGCCACCTCCGACTGGCCCCGCTCCCGCATGGCGTCCGTGAACATGGCTCGGAAGTAGTCGGAGCACGAGGCCAGCACCACCCGGTGCGCCCGGAAGGCCGCCCCGCCTGCCACCAGCGTGATGTCCAGCAGCAGGCCCTGGCTGCGCAGTGTGTTCAGCCCGCTCAACAGGGTGCCCTGGTGGGAAGGTGACTCGAACTGAACCTGGCGCTGGCAGGTGTCCCTCATGGCGCCCCTGCAAGGAAAAGGAATGTCATTAAGCAGTATGTTACCAACCTTAAGTCAGGGCTAAGACTGAAGTTCATGCAGTACACCGCCAGCTCTGTTATTTTATTCAGATGCTAGTTTTGTTATTATTATGGACTCATCAATCTGGAATAGGAAGAAACTGAGCTAGAGGCACATATCCTCTTATAGAAGCTAAGAGTACCGAAAAAAGAGTGATAAACAATGTAAAATTAGCACATCAACGAGAGACTGCAGCAGTGGTACAGGCTTAAGGGTTGGTAACTTACTGCTTAATACAGAAGCTTCGACTAAAATTTACGAGTTGTACTGTACCATTGCTGGGGTCTCTCGTTGATGTGCTAATTTTACATTACCACACAACCAGTTTTTTTTTTTTCTTTTTGTCACTCTTAGCTTCTATAAGAGAATATTTAGCTTCTATAAGAGAATATTTAGCTTCTATAAGAGAATATCTGCCTCCAACTTAGTTCCTTCCTATTCCAGACTGATGAGTCCATAAGAATCACAAGACTGCAGTCTGGTGAATGGAATAACTGAGCTGGCGATATATCTGTACCTCAGAACCAGACTAACGTAAGTCCATTTTCGTCATTTTTCAGTAGAGGGGGAAAACGATGTATTCGACAATCGTTTTTCCCCTCTACCAAAAAATGACAAAAATGGACTTACGTTAGTCTGGTTCTGAGGTACAGATATTGCACGGCAAGGAATGTGATCTTGGCAAAGAAATATTTTGCTCAAGCAAAAAAAAAATTACAATGCACCTTAATCCAAAATGCCTATTGCAATTGCTTTAAAAAGGGAGCTGCACAAGTATGGTAATATCATCCTAAAGACAGGTCCATTCGGTGGCTATCCAATGATGGCATTGCTAAGGTAGTGGATCCAAACAATTCAAATTAAACTGTTGATTGGTTAATTTCTTAGTTAAAACTTGTAAATTAACCCACTGTTAGTTACTCTACTGGTGATTTTGAAGAACTCCAATAGATGGTAGTATGACTTGTACCTCTTTGACCTTGTTTCTACTTTATGGGGGGTATATTTGTTTAACACCTGTTGCACCGGGGACTAACCAGATGCATTCTAAAACAGCTAAAGGTTAACTGATTTTAATATAAAAGCACAATATAGGCACACACTACCACTGATGTCATCAAACTACTAACCAGTTGCTCTATTTGAACATAACCTATATAATACATAAAGCAATTCAGTATTACAGGAGCACTAAATAAACTAACACAGACAATGTCCCCCATATTACTGAATGCTTATCCTATTCTCGATTTTAACATAGAGAAAAAATGAACTCAAAAATATCCATTTATAGTATCCTTCATCAGATATTAAGATATTAGAAATTAATAGCAGACAATTTTAAAAATTAACAATTAAATTTGATTTCTTTATATTTTAAATCCATTCCCATAGCAACTATCGTTGGATGGCCACTGGAATCTATACATAAAAAATAGATGTATGTATATATACTTGTTTGTATGTTTGTTCCATATACAAATCCAGTTTACGTCAGATTATCATCAAACTTGGCACAGAGGTTCCTTGATGCATTAGAATTCACATAGGAGGAATTTTGAAATTTAAGAAAAAAATCTAAAAAGCTCAAAGTTCAAATTTTTTGTCTCAAAATGGTCATTTTCTTTCAATTTTGAAAAGATAGAGTAACAGAGATATAAGCCTTTAAGCATACAAATTGATATCATTTAGCAGATTTAAATATGAGTATTTTCCAACAAAGATTACGATTAACAATGAATTATCAATTTAAGGCTCACCTATTTCATCAGGTAAATAACTTTTTTTGAGCTATGTTGTATCAGGGCTCGAAAAATCTTTAAAATTTTACATGCCCTGCCGGGCATGTTTGTCTAAAAAGTACATGCCCGAATAAAATTTTTACCTGCCCAGTTTTATTTTTGTTGTTTATAAATAAAAACATTTGAATTTGTCGCACAGTGTTAAGACGTTGATTGCCAAGCTACAAAACATACGTAGCATATGAGCTGGGCTAAATACAATGTACCTGTCAATTAGCTTTACTTTCATCTCCTCAGAAGTCAAATATCCATATTAATGTCATTGTAAAAGACAAATTTTAATCTGGAGGAAAACAGCAAATCACATATAAGCTAACTCAAATTCTATTCTGTCAGCTAAAAGGATATACTACAAATTATCATCTCCTACTTGGG
This sequence comes from Uloborus plumipes, assembly GCA_038373865.1. Taxonomy (NCBI): domain Eukaryota; kingdom Metazoa; phylum Arthropoda; class Arachnida; order Araneae; family Uloboridae; genus Uloborus; species Uloborus plumipes. Next base: position 1,032 of record JAXGGA010020456.1, on the reverse strand, counting down.
CAGTCAACATGTTAAACAGACAAAATATTAAATTTGCAGTTTTGTATCTGAATTAAGAATTATTTCAATCTTAACATATATGGGATAGAAATATTTGATCGTAAAATTACATGGCCAGCTGGGCATGTAAGGGTTGAAGATTCATGCCCGATCAGAAATTTTACATGCCCCGGGCATGTCGGGCAATATAATTTTCGAGCCCTGTGTTGTATTAATAAGCACCCAGGCAAGGCTACACTAGATAGCGCTTTATACAGGCTTCTTCATTTGATCAAATTCCTTGGGATAAAAACGGACGTCCTTTTCCAGCGACATCTATCGAATTTTATGGTAACTAACATTTCTACAAATCAAATAATAAAAGACAAAATTAAAAGTTAATTTGTTGGCGACTATTTTACAATTTGGCATTTAATTCTATTTTAGTATATTTTAATGTTATTTAATAGCTCGTTCGATTTGTTGGTTTATTCTGCATTTTAACGGCTTATTTTAATTAGTTAGCGAATTATTTTTCATTTTAATTGATTCTAATTATTTATTAACTATGAAACGACACTGGCACCGCAGAGCGATAAATGGTGATTTTGGAACGATAGTTCCATCAAAACTTTTGATGAGTTTAGATGGTCAAATTAATTTATTTGGCGATTTTTTTACATTTTAATGGAAGTTCTCCGTAAAGCTTTTGAGAATATTTCAATAAGCGAGATCTTTGGTAGTATGTACGTTTCAGTTATAGGTACGTTTTTTAACTTGGCGATGTATTTTCTTACCACCTAAGCGAAGATTAAAATTTTAAGTCTGCATCGTCTTCATGGTTGCTTCTTTTCTCTTATTTTGCATTTTAATTTAAATTTCAATGATAATAATGGCTCGATATATTTATTAAACTTATTATGTTACATGCTAATGGAGCTTTTGAAGTTGATTTGGCGAGTTTTTTAATAAGAATTCTCACATTATTTCGCAGCTTTTTTTTCAGTTGGCCCATTATTTTACTTTCAAGTATTAAACGTATGTGTGAAATTA
>JAXGGA010020455.1:0-18253 GCA_038373865.1 Uloborus plumipes | reverse complement strand
GTTAATATTTATTTGATTTAACAGTCACATTCTCCTTCAAATTTCGTGGTACGTTATTGTGGTACTTCATTTGAACACACATTTTAAATTAATACAAGTAAAAATAAATTTACTTTGCACAATTTGGCATTATAGCTGAGCCTTGCCAGTACGCATGCCCAGAGCATATTCTCCGTAAATGTCGACCATAACCGCGCAAAAAAAAGTTTCATTCGACCGCGTGTTTGTCTTCTAACAACAAATGTCAAGTTTTATTTTTTAATGCTCCAAAATAATAATGAAGTGCTTTTTGTGCAATTTGTTTTGCAAAAATCCTACATTTCGAAGGCCATAGTTTACGGGAAATGACTACAATCCTGCTTTCTTTCGTAAAGGAAAAAGGAGACCTTTCAGCATTTTAAAGGAAAATAAAAATTTTCAAGAGGCTTTTATTCAACTCCTGCGAAGTGAGCATACATCATTAACAACATCGAATGAGTTAGTTCGAAGCATTGAAGAGTACCGTAAAGTGGGGTGACTTTGCCCAATTTGTAAAAAAGAAGTTCAGTGTTCGAGTATGGTTAGTTCAAATGCCACCAGAGCTGCCCAACGAGTTTGTGATAACCTTCCTAGATATAGCTTTGGCAACACTGAAGTTTATCGTCCTTGGAATCCATTTTGAAAGCAAACAGTTGCTATCTTTATAAGGTAAGCGAAACCGTTTTTTTAGAGGTGTCAAACTTTAGTTCCTGCTGCTATATTGTACGAATGATAAGTTCAATTGACTATTTGTTTTAGTTTGGTATATAATGAGGATTGATAATAAATTATTGTTTTTGTTTGATTCATTCGAATAAAATTTTAAAGCCGAGTGGGCAAAAGTACCCCGCTGTGCAACAACACACGGGGTGTCTTTACCCTCCTAGTTTTTTGTTGTTGTACTTCTGTTTATTGAGTTTTTTAAAGTTTTATTGTTATTTTATGCTTGCTTATTTAATGTTATTAATTTTTTAATATAAATTATCTCTAGCTTCAAGTATCTCCGAACATGGCGCGGGATCATAAGCGTAAATTTGGTGCACGTCCCTACAAGGACTATTCTAATGAAAATCTTCAGTCTGCGATTGAAACAGTGAAGAAAGGCACTTCGATTAGAGGAGCGGCATTAAAGTTTGGAATACCAAAAAAAACTCTCGGAAATAAAATTAAGGATAAGCATCCTGCAAATGTCAGGGGTCAATGTGCTCTTTCTTTTGATGAGGAGAAAGAAATAGTTAAACACCTATTAATGTGTGCTGACTGGGGAATGCCGCTTGACAGTATAGACATCAGAATAATAGTAAAAGACTATCTGGACCAGCTTCAAAAAACTGTTTCAAAATTTAAGAACAATTTTCCAGGTATTGATTGGTATTTTTCCTTTATAAAACGCCATCAGAATGAGTTTACTATGAGGAGGTGTCAAAACATAAGCAGGGCTAGAGCAGGTGTGGGAACTACTGCACTGATGGCATATTTTGATCACTTGGCACAGTCATTGATTGGTGTTCCACCAGAAAACGTGCTGAACTATGATGAAACCAACTTAAGTGATGATCCCATTTCAAAACGTATGGTGTTTCGTCGAGGTGTAAAATATCCAGAGCGAATTATGAACTCTTCCAAGGGTAATATTTCTATTATGATGGCAGCATCTGGAAACGGTGAGCTATTGCCGTGTTTTGTAGTGTACAAAGCGGACCACTTGTGGTCGTCGTGGCTGGAAGGAGGTCCATCAGGTACTTTTTATGGTCGAAATAAGTCGGGCTGGTTTGACGGCATAAATTTTGAACAGTGGTTTGCAAAAATAATTGTTCCTTGAGCAAGGAAAAAACAAGGCCCTAAGTGTGTTATAGGTGATAATCTCAGTAGTCATATAAACATGGAAGTTATAAAAGCATGTGAAAAAGAGGACATAAGATTTGTTTTCCTTCCTCCAAATGCTACTCATCTTTGCCAACCTCTAGATGTGGCTTTCTTTGGGCCATTGAAAAGTGCATGGCGTAAAATACTTACTGACTATAAACAGAGAAATCGTGCTAGCGAGTCACTGGAAAAATCACAGTTTCCACGGCTTTTAAAAACATTAATGAAAGAAATTTCAAATAATGCTGCTGAAAACATAAGGTCAGGCTTCCGCAAATGCGGTAGAGTTCCCCTTAATGCTCAAGAAGTGTTGTCAAAAATTCCAGATGAAGACCGGCAGTCAAATGTGGAAAGAAATGTTAGTGACACACTATTGGCCTATCTACAAGCTTGTAGGCGCACTCAGACCTCTGAAAAAGTGGGTAGAAGAAGGAAGTTAAATGTTCCAGCAGGAAAAGCTATCTCAGCTTGTGATTTTGCTCCAAACAATAATAATCCTACCTCTGTTTCAAAAAATAGCACTTGTACGAAGCAAAGCAGTTCTGGAGCTCAGAAAAGAAGAAATACTAGAAGGAGGAGTACTAATGAAGATGAAGACCAATATTCTAAGCGTTCTAGTAGATCACGTAGCCGAAACTCTACAAAATAGAAGAGGACTTTTTTATTTTTATCAAATGTTTACGCAACACTAAAGCTATAAGCATATATATACGTTTTTTTTGGAAACATTTATTACCTTAACTTCTTCTTGCTCGTACTTTACGGTACGTATGTAGAGTATATTCATTAAAAACGAAAAATGACATCAACAAAACTAGATACGAATTGTTTGAAAAGGGCTATAAAGCGAAAAATGAAAAAGAAAAATTTTTTTTAAAGAAAATCGTGAGATATGATCCTTCGAGTTTGCCGCCTACAAAGCAAGAACTACTGTAACAAATTAAGCGAACTGTATTTATCTGTAACGTATGGTGCAATGCACGCATGTGGTGCCCCACAAAAAAGTTGCCGGAAAATTATAGATGCACGATAATTGACGGCAAATACGAATACTATTGATTTGATGGTCCCCAAAGTCTATCCGAAGAAGAAATCTCTTCTGACTCACAAGGTACCCTATTAATACTATTTTTATTTTTATTCGTTTATAAATTAATTAATGGGCAATTTTTATATTTTTTAAATGTAATTACAGAGTGAGATATCACTAATAACGAAAATGAAGAAGATGAAGATGAAAGTGAGATTAGTGAAGAATATGATGATTTATCTAAAGAATCTGATGAAGATTAATTGTGTTTTATGAATGCAAAGACAATACACAAATAATTTAACTGGAAAATAAAATTAGTAAAACTTAAACAGATGCTTTCACTTATTCCAAAGAGAAAGCGAAATTTACAATTCGTGTCGGACTCGTGATACCTACCTGTTTTCTTGTAGGACAATGGTTTATCTGGATAGAGAATACACTAACCCAGGGGTCTCCAACCTTTTTTACTCGGGGGCCAAATTGAAATTTTTGGAAGCGAGGCGGGCCAACGGTCCAAAAATAGTTCAGTTCAGATGTTTTTTTTATAACATTACGGAAACTCATAAAATTTAGAAAGCAGTTCAGAAAACTGAAATAAAAGTCAGTTTTTTCCACAAAATGTGTTTTTCTCTCCAAAAGGAGTTTAAAAAAAAAAGCCAAACGAGACTAAAAATTAAATCCTTGCAATCTGCTACAATTTTATTAAATGAATTTTATGTATTAATGATGATAAGAAACTTAACACTAAATGAGGACAGAGCAAGTGCAAAGCTTAGGACAATTTTTAATGAGAAGATTGCATTTGTTTTCCTTTTAAAATTTCAGTCCATTTATGGTCAAACTTTGTAGTTCCGATCATTAAAGTTGATTTTAAATGCTCATTTGATAAAGAGGATCTGTACTTAGATTTAATATACTTCATTTTTGAAAATGTCTGCTCACACTTGTAGGTAGACCCAAAAAGAGAAAACATAACTCGAGCGTGATTTTTTATGTTCTTAAAAGTCTTCTTCCGGGAGAGAACTGTAAAATGAAAGTAGATTACCTTCTTTTTGGCATTCCTGGAAAGCAGTCTTGAGTGAGTTGTTGATAGTAAGTTCGCTGACTTCAAGTTGGATTTCAGCAGGCACTTTGTCTATATGGGTGATTCTACGATCAATGCGTTTTTTGTGTCCCCAAAGAAAAAATAATCTGTTTAATTTCATACTCATTATATCACTAGTAGCCGCTATTTTTATGATTGTAGTGGTAAGGGTCAGACGAAATTTAAATTTTTGGGGGGGTTATCGATACCAGGGGAAAATGCGTTGCCAGGGGAGTGACACTATTGGCTAAATTCTGGTTTGATTTACTATTATTTCACTTATTTCTCGGTATAAAATCAGAGTATGGACTCATTTCTATAAGATCTGTATTCAAAAAAAAATTTCGCGTTGTAATAAAATAAAAAAAATCAATCTTGAAAACACGACATGTTGCATACAAGTCGCACCGCAGATCCCAAATAAAAATACTTCCCGCATTATTTACATTCATTCAAATTACTTTCACAGGGGCAATTAAGATTAAAAATGAAATTAATTATGATTATAACACAGTTTTAATGTATATTTACCCTTTTTTGGAACAAAACTGTCAGGGGAGTGACGCCAGAGAAGTGACAAAATCACACATTACCTATAAAAACAACATCACGCGTTCTTCTTACCAGAACTTCACTTAAACCGTGATGTCTGCACACAATGAGCATTACATTATACATACGCACACTTATGTAACGATGAAATATAAAAAGTTATACTTACCAGGGGAAATACTACAGCGACTGGCGCAGTAAGCTTTGAGGCACTTTCAACAAGAACCGATGCAATAATATTCGATTTTTTTTAAAACCACGTAGCTTGTTTTTAACTTTACTTAGTATTACACTGGTTATTCGAAATCAACGTCATCCTTATGCATTTTTTATGCGAAATTTCAGTCTTTGAAGTTCGCCAGGTGGAGGTGACACTGTTGTTATGGCCCGTTGAAAAGTGTATTTTTTAAAAATAATAATAAATATTTTTTCAATGTTTACTGATGAAATATGTTTCTCTGTTAATGTATGTGTATGACTATGGCAAAAAACATTATGCAAAGTTAGCAAAAATTGAATGTCGAACATGTTTGTATAAAAACTAGTATTTGGACAGGCCAGGGTAGTATACATTTATGACTATTTTCAGCTATAAATGATAAAATAAAATAATTGTAGTGAATTAATTGGGTGGTCCATATAAAAGATAATGGTTTGTAATGCTTAAGCATACAAAAACATTAATAAAATCAGTTTTACATGAAGTTTTTTCATTGGCCGTCTAAATTCAAATAGCGTAGAATCACCCATATAACAGTTGAAAGGATTTTGAAAAATCTGGATATCATCTGATGCACGGTCAAAGTCTTCAAAACGGCTCTTAAATTCTCCTCGTAGGTTAGACATGATATCCAACGTATTCCTTGGGAAAGGAAGCAGTACTTAATGCGCCTAAGTTTTTACACGTTTCAAAGTGATCAAAGTTCATCGATCCTAAATGCTTCTCGAAAAGCATGAGTTTTTGTCTGAAAGCTTTGACATGCCACACAAATTGAGGAGTTTTCCCCTTGCAGCTTTAAAAACAAAAAAATAATATGTGTGGTGAGATCAGCAAGAAAAGTCAATTTCCAGACAAATACACTGTCAGAAAGTTCAGGTACAAGGTGCCGACGTTCAGTCATAAAAATATCAATCGCTTCTCGAAGTTCAAAAAATCGCTGCAATATTTTGCCTCTACTTTAACCAGCGAACTTCACAATGGTAAGGAACATCTGGATAAACGCTGTCAATTTCAGCAAGAAAATTTTTGAATTGGCGATGTTGAGGAGAACTGGATCTAATAAAGTTAACTGTTTTGACAACTACATCCATTACTTCAGCTATACATCCATGTGTTTCCCGCACAACGCTTGTTGATGGATAATACAGTGAAAAACCATAGGTTTAATTCCTCCAGCTGTTTTCACAGAATTACAAATGTTTCCAACTACTCCAATTTTTGTGCCAGACATATTTTTTCCTCCCTCTGTAGTTACACCTCTTAGACGTGTGAAATCAAGCCCGAGATCAGAAATGGTCTAACTTACTTTACTGAAAATTTTGTCTCCGGTCACATTGCTCTCCATAGAGTGAACACCAGCCAATTCTTCTGCGATTTTAAATTCTCTGTGATTTTAAATTCCACCCTAGCGCACATGTTTGCCCTGGGGTCAGAAAATGCCCAATGCTAGGGTACTAACGGGAGAATGTGAAGCAGAGAAAAGAGATTTGTTCTCGGAAAGGGCAACAAAGAGTTATGGATATTACGTCGAAAGAAGTAAAAAAAAAAATAAATAAATAAATAAATAAAAAGCTTTGCATTAAAGTTTGAATAGATTTTTATTTATTATTTGACGTATCCTCTATGAGATCGTCACTGTTCTGATTAATTTAATTAAAAAATATATATATTTAAAAAAAGGGGGGGGGGATTGAAAAAATAGATTTTTTCCGCGGGCCGGAAAAAAAACTGCTTGCGGGCCGGATCCGGCCCGCGGGCCGTAGAATGGAGAGCCCTGCACTAACCTATAATGTAATATTTTTGTCCTACAGTTAGTAATAAAAAAAGTGGTCACGTGGTTCTAACAATTTCTGATCGTAGGACTGGGATAACGTACCACACAATTTGTAGGACAATGTGACTGTTAAATTATATACATATTAACTAAGCAGTAGAAAAAAACTTGGGTTGTTAGTAATTACTTTTGATGACCTCGTAATCGATACATGTTGGGAGGAGGGGGACTCTTTGATCAAACCATACACCTTGTAGGACAAATATGTTTTACAACAATGTTAATAATTATCTTAAATTTAATTAGAAAAGTCACAGTTAGTGATAAGTTTTTGAGACTCATAGAATCGACACATTTGATCTGTGCTACCCCTGTTAGCTACCACAATCGAGAATTGTTGTAAGAGGAAAAGTTGGGCGTCCCATTAAAATGAAGCTACTCACGAAAAATTAGCTTGATAGTAATAAACAGAAAAATCTCTATCAGCGATTCCTGACTGAAAGCTTTAGATAGACCAAAAAAATTTATCCAACAGATGAAAATCGATGGGACTTTAGGAAATTTTTGAATTTCTCACGAACGCAAATTAAGTCTAAACTAACAAATTTCATTAGACACTATAGACCAGCCAAATGGTATGCTGTAGCAGATTTGCTCTTCCGTAGAAGTAAAAGCGCGGACGAATACAAGTACCGCACACCTAGTTTTCGATCGAATTGTACAATTACATTAGTTGAAGAGGAAGTTGAAAACGATATCGAAGCGTGCATAAATAAAATACTAACATCGTTTGATGTGTACGAAGCTAATGGTAGCGGATGGATTTTTGACCATGTGTTACATTTAGAAATGAAAATGGGAGTATATGAACCTATGATGGGGTCTAGCTATATCCCCTTACCCAAGTATATAGATAAGAAAAAGGCTGTAGTTAACGTAGAAAATCGGGACAATAAATGCTTTCTATGGAGCGTATTAGCTTCATTCTATCCCAAAACAAGTAATCCCCAAAGAGTAAACTCGTATAAAGAGCATGAAAATGTGTTAAATGTTTGATGGAGTGCAATTTATTTTGCGTTTCTCCATCCCAGTCACGCTGCCAATAGATGTTGAGGCAGTCTGTAATGTTATTTTTAATATCTTCATATGGTACGAGATTTTCAGCATAGGAACTTGCCGCCTTGGCAGCCGTATCGGCTGCCTCATTTCCAGTAATGCCTACATGACCAGGTATCCAACAAAAAATAATTTCGAAATTGTTTTGAGCAAGACTGTTGTATAGATGGAAAGATTGAGAAACTAGTGGATGGCTGTTGCTGTTGCAGTTAATGAGAGCGTCTATTGAGCTCTTCGAGTCTGTGTATAATATCCATTTTTTATAATTTGACTCAGATATTGTTTTTAAAGATGTGGCTATTGCTTTTATTTCTGAAGTGAAAACAGAACAAGTTTTATTTAATTTTAGTGAGATAGTTTCACCAGCTATTATTGCTGCGCACCCGACGTGATCATCTGTTTTCGATCCGTCGGTAAAAATTTCATTATATAAGGAATATTTTTGCTTCACATCATTGTAGATTTGTAGATAGACTGAATCAGGTGTTGTGTCTTTTTGAAATGTACTGAAATCATTAAGAACTGAAAAGTTGGTTTCATTATATGGTTCAATTGTCGCATTCGGATCCCAAATGTAGGGGTGACCGATGGACGACGTAAAAACAAGTCTGTATTTGACGGATGGAAAATATATAAATGCAAGGGATGGTTTATATTCTGTTTGATTTTGAAATAAAAATTTAAAGAAAGTTTAAGTCTTCTATTGTGAAGTGAAGGTTCGTGAGCTATTACATATAGGCTATTGATAGGTGGTGTTCGAAAAGCACCTGTAGATATACGTAATGCCTGGTGATGTACAGTGTCCAGAGTTTTAAGATAGCTTTTAGCGGCTGAGCCATAAATTTGGCACCCGTAATCAAGTTTGGAGCGTATTAGAGCCCGGTAAATTCTTAACATGGAATCTGTGTCAGCACCCCAAGAAGTGTTAGCCAAGACTCGAAGTATATTTGATTTTAAAGTACTTTTCTTTTTCAAATCTTGCAAATGTGGAATAAATTTAAGTTTATTATCCAGGGTGATCCCGAAAAATTTTCCTTCTTCTTTTACAGATATCGGTTGATTATTTATGAGAAGATTTGGATCGGGGTGAAGACCTCTTTTAAGGCAGAAATGGATACAGAAGGTTTTTTGAGCTGAGAACGAAAAGCCATTTTCCTCTGCCCATTGAGAAACTTTATTAATAGCTATTAGAAGCTGTCTTTCAATGGTACTCATGTCTGTTGACGAGAAAGAGATTTGAAAATCATCAACGAACATAGTACCCTTCACAGCAGGAGGAAGATGCTCGAGTAAGTTATTGATTGCTATGAGAAAAAGAGTTACGCTCAGCACACTTCCCTGGGGTACTCCTTCCTCTTGGGAGAAGGTGTCTGACAGGGCTGACTTGACACGTACGCGAAAAGTTCTATGTTTGAGGAAATAGGAGATAAAATTGGGTAGATTCCCACGAAACCTATACTCATGTATGGTTTTGAGTATCCCATGTCTCCAGGTACGGTCATATGCTTTTTCCATGTCAAAAAATACGCTCACAAGATGTTTACGTTTTAGGAATGCTTCTCGGATTGATGTTTCTAGTAGCATTAGATTGTCAATGGTGCATCTACCGCGTCTGAATCCGCTTTGATGTGAAGCTAGCAAATGGTTCACTTCCAGAGTGTACATCAGTCTGGTGTTGACCATTCGCTCCATCAATTTACAAAAACAACTCGTTAGAGCAATTGGTCTGTAACTTTCGGGTTGATTGGGATTTTTGTTGAGTTTAAGAATAGGCACGACAATTGCTTGTGTCCAGAGTTTTGGAAAACAGTTTTCAGACCAAATCCTATTAAAAAGATACAAGATATTGTTCAAAGAGGGTATGCTTAATTTTTTTAACATCATATTATGGATATCATCTGGACCTGGTGTAGTGTTTTTGGCTTTTTGTAAGGCACTATTTAATTCTGTAAAAGTAAATTTTGTGTTGTATTTTTTAAAAAAAATTGAGTTAAAATTAAGTGCTTGTCGCTCTTTAAGTGTTTTAAGAGCAAGAAATTTTTGGCTGTAACTATCTGCCCTAGAGACTTCTGCTAAATGAGTCCCCAAGCAGTCGGCCACTTGTTTAAAATCGGATAGCAGTTGTCCATTTTTCTCCAGAATGGGAGCACAGCTTGTTTTATAATTTCCAGCGTTTTTCTTAATTTTGTTCCATACGGTTTTAGATGGAGTCGACGTCGTGATTGTGCTGACATATGTACGCCACGAGTCCCGCTGGCTTTTTCGCCGAATCCTCCGAGCTTCAGCACGAGCTCGTTTGAGTGCCACAAGATTTTGCGTGGTTGGATATCGACGAAATGTGTTCCAGGCTTTTCTCTGTTTCTTATAGGCTTCCTGACAATAAGAGTTCCACCAAGGCTTAGGAAATTTGATCCTGCCCTTAGTGGTTCTTGGAATAGCAATGTTCGCTGCATTTAGGATAATGTCTGTTACTCGGCTTACCGCTACATCAATGTCAGTTTCGTTCACAACTTCCGATGTTATTTCTGCCAACTGGGTAAATGCTGCCCAATCAGCTCTATCAACGTGATAACGTACTTGCTGCTGCTCATTGTAGCTGCAGCGTCCGGTAAAAGTTAACTTGATCCGGAAGTGGCCACTGGTGTAGAGACCACCTTCCACCTCGAAATCCCAGTGTGGCAGAATCGAAGGTGAGCATTTTGACAAATCGATGGCATGATAAGTCTGCGTTGGAAGATGGAAACATGTATTTTCACCGTTGTTAAGGATGCATAGATAGTTGTCACCAATAAAATTTTCTATTATCAATCCTCTGCTGTTTGTGTCTGGACTCCCCCAGAGAGGATTGTGGCCATTGAAATCCCCCAAGATGATAAATGGGGGTGGGAGTTGATCTATCAATGTCTGCAATTCCACGCTTCTCAAATCGTAAGAAGGTGGAATATACACAGAGCAAACTGTGATGAGCGAGTGAAGGTGAACACGCGCAGCTACTGCCTGAAGGGACGTGTTGATGTTGAGCTGGCTAGATGCGTAATCAGTGGAGATTAGCATCGCCACTCCTCCACAACGACGGTCACCTGACAAGCAGTCCTTGCGGTGTATATCAAAACCTTTCAACCTCGGTCTATCAACAGGCGACAAGAATGTTTCTTGCAGACAAAAAATGGCCGGTTGGTGTGTTTCGACAAGATCTTTGACGTCCGTGACATTATGCGAGTAATTCTGACAATTCCAAGATAGAATGTTCAGGGCCATGGAGAGAAAAAGGAGGAAAAACGGCCAAAAGAAAGAAGGACGCCTCATTTGGCTTGAACGTCCGTCCACCCTTCATCTTCGGATGACGGAATTTCTTTAAATTCGACGTCCTCTACTTCGTCATGAATGGAGTGATGAAGTGATTTGGTGAGTTTTTCTTGCTTGTTAGGGAGCAAGAAGTTCTCTTTTTTAAAACCAAAATATTTAGGAGGGCTCTGTTTAGAGGTAGCTCCAATTTTAGCACGCACTTGTATAATTTTCTTTTTTTCAGTGCATTTTTTCGAATTTTGTGTCTTTGGTACAATTGAAAAAAGTGATTCAGACGGATTTATATTTACCATTTGCGTTTCTTTATTTTCATTTAGTTTTTCGGAGAAGTTTCTGCACTATTGGATTGCTTTTGTGTAGTTTTGGGTTTGTCAGTTTGAACAGAATTAATTTGGGTTTGTGCCTCTGTTTGTGTGCTGGAACTTTTAAAAACCTTTTTAATTGCTGCAGCATAAGATAATCCAGTTGTAGATGTACGGGCTTCAACAATTTTTCGTGCCTCAGGATAAGATACGTTTTGGGTCGTTTTTATGAATTGAATTTCTTTCTCAAGGATCCATTTAGAGCATTTTCTTGAGTAAGAGGGATGGTCTCCCTTGCAGTTGACACATTTAAATTCCTTCGTACATTCATTGCTATCGTGGCGAGGCTCAGAACATCTGGCACAAGCAGTTGTTCCACTGCATGATAGCTTGGAATGACCGAAACGCTGGCATTTAAAGCAACGAAGAGGATTTGGAATGTATGGTCGAACTGGGCAAGAGAAGTAGCCAGCCTTGACACGTGAAGGGAGGTTAGGAGTTCTAAAAGTCAAGATGATATGTTTAGTCGGTAATATTTCTCCATTACGTCTGATGGTAATTCTTCTCACTCCACTTACGTGCTGGTTTTTCTTCTCCTCTAGGATCTCCGTCTCCTGAGTATAGAGAAGATCGGGCTCCGAAATGATTCCCCGAGAAAAGTTTAAAGTGGCATGTTCAGAAATGGTGATTAAATACGAACCTATTTGTTTCATGGCCATTAAAGATTTGACTTGATTTTGATTTTGATTTTTAATTTCAAGAAGAAGATCGCCACTGTGTAATTTTTTTACGGATTCAAATTCACCTATCTGATGCACAAGCGCTTTATTGATGATAAAAGGAGACACTTTAGAAAGATTTAAAGTTGGATCATTACGTTTAATTAAAAAGAACTTCGGATTATTTAACGAGACATTCTGACGCTCCCCTCGAGGGGGAGGAGGGTTTTTATTTTCAGTATCCATTAGCGGACCGGAGAACTGGGGGGAAAGTGGGGTCGAGCCCCTGCGTAGCCCCCCTACACAGGGGTAAGGTTGCATACGACAGGGTTCGCCAGCTAGCCCTGAAGCCTCCCGTATGAGATACCGCTTGGCCCCGGTACCACGCAGCCATCGGCACGGTTGACACACCTTGGCTTGGATTTGTTCCGAAATTTGGTAAGTGTGATGAGGGAAGGAGGGAGAAAAAATCCCTACCCGCCGAACTTCGGTTTGAGCAACTGGGGGTCACTACTCCGCCCAAGAGCTCGCCCCAAACACACCACACCGCAAGCCCCCCCCCCCCCCACACCACGGCAAGGTAAACGGACAACGGAGGGAGGGCAAACTCTTTTTATTTCAAATATTAAATAACACTGGTACAATAAAAATTGTAATGAAAATTTAGAGGCATTTGTTTAATGACAAAGAATTAAATGCTTTATGAAGATCAGGGCATTTTAAATAATTTTCAGTTTAAATAAGTCATGACAAAACAAAAAAAAAAAAAAAAGAGAGAGAGAGAGAAGAAATATTTAGTAAATAATGAATATATACTCTATAACAGCAAATATACGTAACTATAAATAGCATAAAACTGCATTAATTTTTATGTTTAATTGAAAGTTAGCACTTCTTCATAATTAAGAAAATTCATGTAACAGTTTTAAGTGATTAGTTCTAAGTTAATTACACTAAATTGAGTTTATTACATTGTACATAGAAATCATACCATTCACAAAAATACATTGATTAATAAAATAAGAACTGCTGAGAAATGTACACAACAACCACAAAAATATTTCTCCAGTCAAAATGTAAATTAATGTTAAGCATTTCTTTAGGGGAAAGAGTAAGCTTGAACAAATGGGAGAAAGGTTTCATACAAATCAGAGGAAAAGTGAAAATGATTATCAAACTGACAAGGAGCCTTGAGATATAAAGGGGCCATTTTTATACATAAAAGCAAGGTTGAAAGAAGCAGTAAGTGCTTTTAACAGAAACAAGGAAAAGTTTAATTGTACAACCAATTATAAGAAGCAAGTACACTAAACTTTTTAACATTTTTGAATTAATCTTGTTGAATACAAATTCAGAAATGGATTGTTCTTTTTGGGTCCGAAACAAAATACATGGTTGTAATTTTGGCTGGTAAAAATGGATTTTGTTCATACTAATATAAAAACAGGATTTTACTAACTGTCTAAAATCATATAATACGATATACACTGCATGTAAGAAAGATATAGGACATATTTTTAAACATAACTGCAGAAAATGATTAAAATTTTTAACTCTTCTCACATTAACATTAAAAATTATTTGTAACTAACAAAAAGAACAAGTTTATTATTCGACTTAACATAGTCTGCAGTGCAGATAACAACTGTCAAAATTCCTGGTTTAGCTATTCCTCTGCCTGAAGCAGTAATGGCACTAGGTAAAAGCCTTTTTCATTGTACAGCTGTGCATACTTTTGCAAAATGGACTCAGACTTAAAAGCTATAATATTTTCTTGTAAACTAGTCGCTTCACAGCTGTTTCTGATTGATAAAATATTAGAGCAGAGCTCACCTACATCAGCATCACTTTTAGAAAATCTTTTAGTTTTTAATTTTGAGCCTAAGAAAATTATAATATCATTATAAACAACAATTTTGGTTATCTGAATAAATTGGGTTTTTGAAGTTAAGACAGAAACAAAAGAGTCAACACGATTTATGTTGGGGTGGTTGGGTGGTTTGTTTGGTTTGTGTGGTTTGTTTGGTTGTGTTGTGTTGGTGGGGTGGTTGGGGGTTGTGTTGATTTGGGGGGTTGGTGTTGGGTTTGGGTGTGGGTGTTGGGGGGGTGGGTGTGGGGTTGTGGGATTGGGTTTTGTGGAGGGAGGTTGTGGGTGGTGTGGGGGGGGGGTGGTGTGGGGAGTGTGTTGTGGTTGTGTGGGTGGTTTGGGGTGGAGGTGGGGTGGTGGGGGTGTGGGGGGGGGGGAGGGGTATAAGGGGGGGGGGTGGGGGAGGAGGGGTGTGGTGGATGGTAGTGGGAGATTGGTTTTGGGGTTGGGGTGTGTTGGGTGGGTGTGGGGGTTTGTGAGTGTGGGGTGGTGGGTGGTGGGTGGTGTTGGGGGTGGGGGGGGTGGTTGGGGTGTGGGTGTGTGGGTGGGGGTGGTGGTGGTGGGGGGTGTGGGGGGGGGGTGGGGTGTGGGTGGGTGTGGGGGTGGGTGTGGGTGGGGGTGGGTTGGTGGGGGGTGGTTGGGGGTGGGGTGGGGGGTGTGGGGGGTGTTGGGGGGGTGGTGGGGTGGGGGGGGGTGTGGGGTGGTGTGGGGTGTTGGGGTGGGGGTGTGGGTGTGGGGGGGGTGGTGGGGGGGGTGGGGTGGGGGGGTGGTGGGGGGGTGTGGGTGGTGGGTGGGGGGGGGTGTGGGGTGTGGGTGGGGGTTGGGTGGGGGGGGGGGTGGTGGGGTGGGGGGGTTGGTGGTGGGGGGGGTTGGTGGGTGGGGGTGGTGGGGGTTGTGTGGTGGGGGTTGGGGTGGGGTGTGGGGGGGGTGGGGGGTGGGGGGTGGGGTGGGGGTGGGGTGGTGGGGGTGGGGGGGGGTGGGTGGTGGGGGGTGGGTTTGGGGTTGTGTGGGTGGGGGGGTGTGGTGGGGGGGTGGGTTGGGGGGGGGTGTGGGTGGGGGGGGGGGTGTGGGGGGGTGTGGTGGGTGGTGGGTGTGGGGGGGTGGTGGGGGTGGGGGTGGGTGGGGGGTGGGGGTGGTGGTGGGGGGGTGGGGGTGGGGGGGGTGGGGTGTGTGTGGTGGGTGGTGGGGGGTGGGGGGGGTTGGGGTGGGGTGGGGGTGGGTTGGGGGTGGGGGGGGTGGGTGGTGGTGGGGGGGTGGGGTGGTGGGTGGTGGTGGGGGTGGGGGTGGGGGGGTGGTGGGGGGGGTGTGGGTGGGGTGGGGTGGGTGGGGTGGGGTGGGGGTGGTGGGGGGTGGGGGTGGGGGGTGGGTGGTGGGGGTGGTGGGGTTGGGGGTTGGTGGGTGGGGGGGGGGTGGGTGGGTTGGTGGGGTGGGGGTGGGGGGGTGGGTGGGGGGGTGGGTGGGGTGGGGGGTGGGGTGTGGTGGGGTGGGTGGGGGTTGGTGTGGGGGTGGGGGGTGGGGGTGGGGGGGGTGGGGTGGGGTGGGGGGGTGGGTGGGGGGTGGGGTGGGGGTGTGGGGGGGGTGGGGGGGGGGTGGGGGGGTGGGGGGGTGGTGGGGTTGGGGGGTTGGTGGGGGGGGTGGGGGTGGTGGGTGGGGGGGGTGGGGTTGGTGTGTGGGTGGGGGTGGGGGGGGTTGGGGTGGGTGTGGGGGGGGGGGTGGGGGGGGGGTGGGGTGGTGGGGTGGTTGGGGGGGGGTTGGGTGGTGGGGGTGGGTGGGGGGTGTGTGGGGGGGGGGGTGGGTGTGGGGTGGGTGGGGGGGTGGTGGGGTGGGTTGGGGGGTGGGGGGTGGGGGTGGTGGTGGGGGGTTGTGGGGGGTGGGGTGTTGGTGTGGGGGTGGGGGGGTGTTGGGGGTGGGGGGGGGGGGGGGGTGTGGGGGGTGGGTGTGGGGTGGGGTGTGGGGTGGGGTGGGTGGGGTGTGGGGGGGGGGGGTGGGGGGGGGGGGGGGTGTGGGGTGTGGGTGGGGGGGTGGGGTGTGGTGGGGGGGTGGGGGGGTGGGGTGTGGGTGGGGTGGGGGTGGTGTGGGGGGGTGTGGGTGGGGGGTGGGGGTGGTGGGGTGTGGGGGTGGTTGGTGTGGGGGGGGGGTGTGGGTGGGGGGTGGGGGGGTGTGGGTGGGTGGTGGGGTGGGGGTGGTGTTGGGGTGGGGGTGTGTGGGGGGTGGGGGGGGTGGGGTGGGTGGGGTGGGTGGTGGGGGGTTGGGTGGGGGGGGGGGGGTGGGTGGGGTGGGGGGTGTGGGGTGTGTGGGGTTGGGGGGTGGGGTTGGTGGGTTGGTGGTGGGGGGGTGGTGGGTGGTGGGGTGTGTGGGGTGGGGGTGGGGTGGTGGGGTGTTGGGTGGGGGTGGGGGGGGGGTGGGTGGGGGGGGTGTGGTTGGGGTGTGGTGGGTGGGGTGGGTTGTGGGTGGGGGTGGGGGGTGGTTGGGTGGGGTGGGGGGTGGTTGGGGGTGGGGTGGGGGGGGGGTGGGTGGGGTGGGGGGTGTTGGTGGGGTGGTGGGTGGGGGTGTGGGTTGGGGGTGGGGTTGGTGGGTGGGTGGGTGTTGGGGGGTGGGGGTGGTGGGTGGGGGGTGTGGGGTGGGGTGGTGGGGGGGGTGGTGTTGGGGGGTGGGTGGGTGGTGGGGGTGGGGTGGGGGGGGGGGTGGTGGGGTGGGTGGGGGTGGGTGGGGTGGGGGGGTGGTGGGGGTGGGGGGTGTGGGGGTGGTGGGTGGGTTGTGGGGGGGGGGTGGGTGGGGGGGTGGGGTGTGGGGGTGGGGGTGTGGGTGTGGGGGGGGGGGGGGGTTGTGGGGGGGTGGGGGGGTGGTGTGGGTGGGGGGGTGGGGGTGTGGTGTGGGGGGTGGTGGGTTGGGGGTGGGGTGGGGGTGTGGTGGGGGTGGGGGTGGTGGGGTGGGGGGGGTTGGGGTGTGGGGTGGGGGGTGTGGGTGGGGGTGTGGGTGTGGGGGGGGGGTGGGGGGTGTTTGGGGGGGGTGGGGGGGGTGGGGTGGGGGTGTGGGGTGGTGGGTGTGGGGGTGGGGGTGGGGGGGGGGTGTGGGTGGTGGGGGGTGGTGTGTGGGTTGGTGGTGGGGGGTGGGGGGGGGGTGGGTGTGGGGGGTGGTGGGTGGGTGTGGGGTGGGGGGGGGTGGGGGGGTGGGGGGGTGGTGGGGGTGGTGTGGGTGGTGGTGGGGGGGGTGGGGTTGGGGGGTGGGGGTGGGGTGGGGGGGGGGGTGTGGGGGGTGGGGGGTGGGGGTGGGGGGGGTGGGTGGGGGGTTGGGGTGGGGTGGTGGGTGGGGGTGGTGGGTGTGGGGGTGGTGTGGGGGGTGGTTGGGTGGTGTTGGGTGGGGGGGTGGTGGGTGGGGTGGGGGGTGGGGGTGGTTGGGGGTGGTGTGGGGTGGTGGGGGGGGTGGGGGTGGGGTGGGGTGGGGGGGGGGTGGTGTGGTGGGGGGGGTGGGGGGTGTGGGGGGGGTTGGGGGTGGGGGGGTGGGGGTGTGGGGGTGGGGGGGGTGGGGTGGGGGGTTGTGGGGGGGGGGTGGGGGGTGGGGTGTGGGGGTGGGGTGGGGGTGGGGGGTTGGGTGGGGGGTGGGTGGGGTGGGGGTGGGTGGGGGGTGGTGTGGTGGGGGGGGGGGTGGTGGGGGTGGGGGTGGGTGGGGGTGGGGTGGGTGGGGTTGTGGGGGTGGGGGGTGGTGGTGGGTGTGGGGGGTGGGGTGGGTGTGTGGGGGGGGGTGGGGGGGTGTGGGGGGGGTGGGTGGGTGTGGTGGGGTGTGGGGGTGGGGTGGGGGGGGGTTGTGGGTGGGGGTGGTGGTGGGGGGGGTGGGGTGTGGGGTGGGGTGGGGGGGTGGGGGGGTGGGTGTGGGGTTGGGTGGGGGTGTGGGTGGGGGGTGGTGGGGGGGGTTGGGTTGGTGGGTGGGGGGTGGGGGTGGGGGGGTGTGGGGTGGGGGGGGGTGGTGGTGTGGTGGGGTGTGGGGGGGTGGGGGGGGGTTGGTGGGGGGTGGGGGGTGGGGGGTGGGTTGGGGTGGGGGGTGGTGGGGTGGGGGGGGGGGGTTGGGGGTGGGGGTGTGGGGGGTGGGGGGGGGGGTGGGGGGGGGTTGGGGTGTGGTGGGTGGGGGGGGGTGGGGGGGGGGGGTGGGTGGGGGGGGGGGTTGTGGGTGGGTGGGTGGGGTGGGGGGGTGGGGGGGGTGGGGTGGGTGGGGTTGGGGGTGGGGTGGTGTTGGTGTTGTGGGGGGGGTGGGGGGGGGTGGGGGGGGGTGGGGTTGGTGGGGGGTGGTGGGGGGGGGGGGGTGTGGGTGGGGTGGGGGGGGGGGGGGTGGGGGGGTGGGGGGGGGGGGGTGTGGGGGTGGGGTGTGTGTGGTGTGGGGTGGGGGGGTTGTGGGGTGGTTG
>JAXGGA010020454.1:0-18257 GCA_038373865.1 Uloborus plumipes | reverse complement strand
AAAAGCCTCTCCTCCTTTCCTTAGACATTGCCTAAGACACCACACAATAGATTTAAGATTTCAGTTTTGAAAAATTCCTAGAGAGATCCTCCCTTCTCTTTAATTCACACAAAGGTAGCCTGAAACAGAGTTTTTACTACTTCAGCAATACAAAAACTTAAAGAAAGTACCTTGAACCCCTTCCTATAAGTTCACAAAAGGCGATCTAAATTTCCATTTGTAAGACTTGTAGACCCTCCTTCTTAAGCAATAAGCCCCCTCTATACATTTAGATCACCAGCTACTAAAATCTTACACCCCCCCAATCCCCCCATTTTTAGTTTCAAACATTTCTTGGCAGAGAGTCTTCTAATCGCCTCTTTTTAAATTCTTCAAGAGTAGCCTAAAATTCAGTTTTTAAAGCTTTAGACTTAAATTTTTTTTACTTGGATTACAGCAGTTGAAACTCTTCTCCTAAGTTCACCAAAGATTGCTTAAATTTTGCATTTTTAAGACTGCAGTTTTGTAATTTTATCAACAAAAAAAAAAGGCAATCCTCCTCCCACTAATTTTACATCATTAAAAACAGCCTGAATTTTTCAGGCTTCAGCATTTTTCAAAACATTCCAAGGAAGAAATCCCAAACCTCCCATCCCTTTAGCACTCTCCATTTAAAAAAAAAAAAAACACCTGCAATTACCTTTTTACGTCTTTATTTACGAACAATTCACGACGGTTTTGGAAATTTTTCTAGTACATGTCTGAGATGTCTTTAGATTACTAAAGATGTAACCATTTTTAATACTTTAGTGCTGGAAAATTACGGACTGAAGTTCTGATTTAATTTTCCCTGATTTGTTCCCAAATTACCTGATTATTCCAGAATTTTCAAAATCCCTGATAATTTCAGGTTTTCCCTGTTTTCCAGGTCTGTGGCCACCCTGTTTTTAAAGGTCAGCTGTAGCCCCCCCCCCTCCCTAAGCTAGCCCCTTTTATGGTACCCTAGAGCCTACGCACGTGAATGCGTAAAGATCCCCCCCCCCCCCCGCTGTATTTATGCATTCTATATCCTGTAGATACTTAAAAGAATCAGTTATTGTTTTTCATTTTCAGTTTGTCTGCCGAAAATGACACAAAATAAAAATTATTTTGCTTAGTAGTTCCGACCAGAATGACATGTCTATAGATTAAGAATAATCAAGAATATTTGATTTCAGATAACATCAAGAGCCAAAATCACCCGGGCCACCCACGTGCATTTTTTTTTTTTTTTTGAAGTTCCAACTTCGAGTGACAATAAAAATAGTAATAAACTACTAAATTTTTTCAAATAAATTTTTTTTTACATTTTCAATATGTAAATAAAATTACTCTTAATATTCAAGATAATTCATTTTTATTTTCCTATAAAAAACCACCCTCCAAAAAAGTCATGAAAATAGGCATAAGTTACCAGACTACTACCTTAAAATATTGCAAGCTCAAAAAATGGAAAATAATGGGTTAAATTTTTGATGGCGGTGCTTAAACTAATCGAGTGCCGGACAGAAGCAGACAAAGCTATCTGAAATACGGCAGATTAGGTATGGCTTCCATTTCTACAAACACCATTGAGGTGGAAGTCTTATTTAGCTTAGCATAAATGCCATAAGGGCCTGTTTTATAAAGGTAGGCAGCCACGAAGTACTTCCATTCCTGAGCCAAGGAATTTTAATCAAAACCTCTCCATCCGAATGACACTTCGTTTTCTACCAGACAAGGCGGCCGGCACGCTCAAAAAAATTTTCCGCTCTCTTTTGAATTGGATCAAATTTTCATACCTCCCCCCCTTGAACAAAAATTTTCATAACGCCCTCAAACAACCATTTTCATAACCCCCCCTCAAGCAACATGTTTTTCCCATGACATAACTGAGTTTTCGTGACCCCTTAAAATAGCTTCTGTCCCCTCCCCTAGCTATAAAACAAATGACTGCTCCCTTAAAACAAAAACTAATCCATTCCAAATAATACAAGAAATAATAGCAATTCAAAGAAGATAATATCAATTATTTAAACAAGCCAACAAATGTCTACAAGTATTTTCATAACTTCTCGGAGAATCACATGTAACTTAATGCTATTAGAAAACCACAAAACAGATATGGCAAGCAAATAGTAATTAAAAATAGGCAAAATATAGAAATTAAATTGTGAACACTTACATCCTTTCTTAAGAAACCTTTTGGACCAAGAAAAACTAAATTAGCATAGTTCTTTTCCGCAGTAGCTAACTGAGCAAATGCAGATAGAGCTGAACTAAAGAAAGGTGCTACACTATGATTTTTTACTGCAGTTTCACGCTCTTTTTCCTAAAGGATACAAAACAAACCAAGTTGTTAGCACTTGAACATAATACAATAGCCCAGATTTTAGGTAGTAGCAACAGTATAAATGAAAATATTTTTAGTTTATTTGATCAAAACTCCAACAGATCAGTTTGTTTTCTTTTGTTTTTTCAAGTTTCAAATAACTTTATTACCAAAAATATGTTATTATACCACTAATTAAATGATAATCTTACCAAGAATTCTTTAGCTTTGTCAAATGCAAAATTACCCAGCAAACTAAAATAATCATCCAAAACTGCTTGCTGTTTGCTTATAATATCTTCAGCATTATCTGACATGGTGTTTCTATGTATTTTTACCTAGAAAATAAATTTATTTCAAAATAAAATTCTACTCAACTGAATGAATATTTTGCATTGAGAAATCAGTAATAGTTCTATTTGAAGTAAAATTACTTTATCATGAGCAAAAAAAAAAAGCAACCTGCAAGGTTAAAGCAGTATTTAGCTACGATAAAAAGACAAGATTGTGTTCTTTGTTCCGATCATTTTAAAACTGATGATTTTATCAACACTACAACAAAAAGAATTCTTACAAAGGAAGCTATCCCCAGCGTACTTTCCTAGAAAAATTAGAAGGGGACGCAAAAGAACAACGTAACAATTTAAGTTAGTACTAACTAGCAATACATTTTTATGGATTACTTTGTAATTAATTGTATTTCAACAAATGGATCGTTCATTTAAATAAGTTATCATGAATGTTATTTCCATAGAATATAGAAAAATTATCATAGAATTTACAAAAAAAGAAAAACTCAAGCTACTTGATTTGTAAATTATTAGTATAATTTACCATAGGATGAGTGATATATGGATGAGTACCTAATACAGTAGAGAATGTGGGGCAAAGTGAAATGGTAAAATATTTCGACAGTTTGCAACACCGTCTATCTAGCAATATTTTCATGGGCGCCCATATGCGAAATTTTAAGGGGGAGCTCAGATATTTTCCTCTGTTAATATACAGAGTGTCCACTCCTATCGTGGCCCAATAGCTAGAGCCAAACCGTTAGAGATAAGCATATAGTTTATTTAGGAAAAAATCTCCAAATTACGAAAGAAATTTTTGGGTCTATTCCATTTTTTTCAAAAAATCAAATTTTGTAAGAGTTACGAAATTTAAATTTTTATGCAGCCCCCCAGTCCTATCAATCATACTTAGTAAAACATTCTTGACACTGTAACGTTTAAAACTTTAAAAAAATCAATCTTCTAACACAAAAATAGACCGAGTTATGACGTTTTGAAAAATCAAGATTTTGCATTATTTCATGACGTTATGGAAAGATCGCTTAAGGGACCGTATGCGAAATCCTTCCAAAATCTTGATTTTTCAAAACGTCATAACTCGGTCAATTTTTGTGGTAGAAGAGTGATTTTTTTTTAGTTTTAAACGTTACAGTGTCAAGAATGTTTTACTAAATATGATTGATAGGACTGGGGGCTGTATAAAAATTTAAATTTCGTAACTCTTTCAAAATTTGATTTTTTGAAAAACATTGAATAGACCCAAAATTTCTTTCATAATTTGGAGATTTTTTTCCTAAATAAACTATATGCTTATTTCTAACGGTTTAGAAATTAGCTATTGGGCCACGATTGGAGTGGACACCCTATATATATATATATATATATATATATATATATATATATATTAGGGTGGTCCTTATTTTTCAACTTTTTTTTTCCCAAGTCTTACCCCTCAGTTTTTTCCTTCTGGTCTAACACTAATGTAGAAAAAAAATTAAATCATTCCTACAATTTTAAATGGTGCCTCAAAAGCTTTAAAAGTTGAAGTTTTTATGAAAATCAGTAACTTTTCTCTTTTTTAAGAGGGGAAAAAATAAATAAAATTCATGAAAGTGAATAAAGTAAATAATATCTAACATACACTAAAATATAATTTAAAATAACTTGTCTGCCCACGTGATTTCCGATAGTCAGCACAGTTTACGCTGTGTCAGCATTTTTGTTGGAATGCTTCTTTTCGCGCTTCCCGCTCAATATTGCGTTATCTTCCAAACAAGGCGGGTGCAAGTATTTTGATAATTAAAAATGGCACAAAACTGGAGTCTTCGCAAGTATGTATACTTGATTGGAACTGAAACTAATCAGATATTAGGTTGCAAACTGCCTTCCAATAGACAGGTCTTGCAAGTCCTTTTCTACAATATGAGGCACGTAAAATTAAGTCTCCGCGAAAGTGCTTGTTTAGTTATTTCAGAAACTATGATTTTTTGGCAAAAGGCACGAATACCTCTTAGAGATCATCAGAACTGCATTGTTAAATTAGAAACTCTTTATAACGAATGGAGAGCAATCCAGAAAAACAGTAAGAGAAAAAGCGAAGTTCAAATGCAAAAAGAACGAAATTTTAAAGCAAGACTTGAAGACCTATTTGATATTGCTCATTCTAATGCCTTAGAAGTTATTAAAATTGAAGAAGATAGACAATTTCTCATATCCCAAAGACAGAAAGGAAGAGTTGGTTCATTAGGAGGAGTTGATAAAAAAACTTATGAAAAAGAGCAACGCGCTTTAAAACGACAAATTACAGAAGAATTGAGACGAGAGAAAAATAGAGAGGATACGAAAGTGAGGGAAACTATGGATAACATAGACTTTAATATTGATGAGTCACGTAAGTAAAAAAAATTAAGTAAATGGAAAATCAATTCTTTTTATTATATATTTTTATAGGTTCATAATGAACTAGATTTTTTTAAATTTAATGTCATTGTTTGATTAACTAGCATTATGTTAACTAAGTTATTTTACCTCTAATGATTTTATGTTAAATATAAGCATCGCTGTACTTAAAAACCAGTCGGAACTTCTAATTAAGTTCTATTACACACAGAGTAACACTCATTTTCTAAAACATGAAATTATTAAATGCGTAACATTGAATCTTGTAAATTTCTGCTACATTTTTGCCAGTTTTACCTCATGTAAATAAAATCTTGAGGAAAATCATAGCTGCTCTCCATGCTCTTCTTAAATTTCGTTCACACCCCTACATTATTAAATTTTTATCTTTCCGGGAAGATGAAGAGACTTAGAATACCGGCAGATGGTGCACTGTAGGAGTTATTTTACATTATCATATTTTTCATTCAGCATTTTGCATCTAATTCATAAAATGATTCTTTTTTAGAAAAGAATAGTTCATCTGAAAATGAAACTGACAGTGAGCATATGTTGTGTTCATCTGATGAGCCAGGTCCATCCAAAAAATGTAAAAGTGGAACTATTAATTTTATTAACACGAAATTGGTAGCAGTTCTTGATAAATGCAAGTTAAGTGACAGAGATTCTGTCCATATCTTAATTGCAACTGCAGAAGCTTTGGGATACGATACCAAAGATTTAGTAATAAATCGAACCTCGATATGACTATGTCGTCAAATGCTTCGTGCTGAACGTGCTTCAGTGATCAAAAATGAGCTTCAAACGTCACAGTTAGAGTTTGCAACAGTTCACTGGGATGGAAAGCTACTCCCAGAAATAACTGGAAACCAGAAAGTAGATAGGCTCCCAGTAATCATTTCCGCACAAGGACAAGAGTATCTTCTAGGTGTCCCTAAATTGCTTTCTGGGAGTGGAGACGAGATGGCATCAGCTGTTTACAGCTTGCTTGCAGAAAGTAAACTTTTGGCTTCAGTAGAAGCCTTATGTTGTGATACCACAGCGGCAAATACAGGAGTAGCAAAAGGAGCTTGTGTTTTATTAGAACGAAAATTGGAAAAAGATCTATTATATCTACCTTGCAGACACCATATATATGAATTAGTCTTAAAGTCTGCTTATGAAGCATGCATCAGTACGTCGTCTGGACCAGAACCAGGACTATTTAAACGCTTCCAACAAGCTTGGACCAATATGGACACTTCTAAACATACTGCTGGAATTGATGATGAATTCGTTGCAAACAGTATTGGTAAGGACAAAGAGATCGTGCTACTTTTTGCTAAAGAGCAGTTTTGTATACCAAAACCGAGAGATGACTACAAAGAGCTGTTGCATTTAGTTATTATATTTTTTAGGCGGACAAGAAGGGGATAACATTTTATTTCGATTACCTGGTGCTTTTCACCATGCCAGGTGGATGGCGAAAGCTATTTATTGTTTAAAAATATTTATGTTTCGAAATGAATTTCCACTGAATCAAAAGGAATACCAAGGAATAAGAGATGTTTGCATATTTATCATAAAGATGTACATTAAAGCATGGTACAACGCTTCGTTAGCCTGTAAAGCCCCATATCAGGATTTGATGTTTTTGAAAGATCTTTATTTTTACAAAGAAACAAATAAAACAATTTCCGAAGTAACTACAGAAAAATGTTGCAGACATTTATGGTATCTTACTGAAGAATCAGTTGCTTTGGCATTTTTTGATGATAATGTTCCTGTTGATCAGAAAAAGAAGATGGCAGAAGCATTTAAAGAAAAAGAATCAATTAATTGTGACTACAAGCGCCTGCAGTTGAATTCGGAGGAATTGATTGAGTTTACAAACAAAAACCTCCATAGCTTTGTATCAAAAAGAACATCCAAGTTTTTTAAGCGGTTTAAAATACCCTTTGACTTTATTGCTCATGACCCGTCCACCTGGAGTACTCTTCATGTTTTTTAACTTGGCTTAACAGTAGTCAATAACTTAACAGTTGTTAATGATACTGCAGAAAGAGGTGTAAAGCTTATGGAAGAATATAATAATATTATAACACACGATGAGGAGCAAAAGCAATATCTACTGCAAATTGTTAAAGATTATCGTAGCCGTTTCCCATCGTGTTCAAAGCATTTACTGAGAAAAAGCTAATGAACTAGTATTATTACAGCTTAACATTATAGAAATTTGATTTTGAGTTAAGCAATTCATGTCCTTCTTATCTTATTTTTCTACAAAATATTACTTATACTTAAAATAGGGTTATTAAAAGATGTTTTGAAAATTTACTAATTTCGCTGTATTTTTTCATTTTTCATCCCCTTTGAGGCACGTGTTATTATTGAAATATTTTAAAATAATTTTTACTACTTACTTACTAACCCCAAAGGAAAAAAAATAGGGGGTAAGACTTATGAAAATATGAAATTAATTTTTTGACCATATGCTAAGGACCATCCTAATATATATATATATATATATATATATATATATATATATATATATATATATATATATATATATATATATATATATATATATATATATATATAAACTGTAAACTAATGTGTGTGTTTCTTTGATTTACTAAGAATATGAAGCTACTAGACTTGTTAAGATATAAGTTTTTTTAATTTACTCTGACTTAATTGTTATTGAGATTACTAAATACATTTTGACCACTTACAGATAATGTATTTATGTGCGTTGCGAGGCCGTATCCAGAAAAAAATTTCGGGGAGGGCGCATTTCGCACATTGACCAAACACTCTTTTTTGTGTGTTATGAGTCTTTTTCTTACGCCCCCCCCCCTGCTTTTTTTGTGTTTTTTTTATTTTTTATTTTTATTATGTTTTGTTGTCTATTGTTTAGACTGATCTTTATTGAGGTAAGGAAATCAAAAGAGAGATGCAATGAACACTTTTAAGTGGAGTAGAATATTCTTAGTTTTGGGGGGCGGGGGTTTCTCCCCCGGAGAAATTTTTGAAAAAAAGCTTTCAAATTCTGTGTTTTGAGGCTTTTTATGGGGCAATTGGGACTTCAAAAATGTGTTGGAAAATAGGCAAAATAAAAATTTGTAAATGTTCGGCATTCTTTTGCAAATTAAGATCACTATTTTTTTTTGTAGTTTAACAAACAATTCACATTAATCGACCGAGAGGAAGAACGAGGGAGGAGAAAAGATAAACACATCATCACTTGCTTACATCGATTTTCAGTATAGTTACATAGTAGTTTATGATCAGTTTCCTAACTCACCGACAGAAACAGCACTTAATAGGATAAAATGATAAAAAGTATAACACGCATAAAATCCTTTAAAGAAATAGTGTAGAGATTTAAAAAATGATTTAACGAAAGAGTAATATTCCGGCCATTCAGTTAATTCATAGTTTAATAAGAAATATAATTGAGCACTTTTTAAGGAGTTTCAAAAAGGTATTAAATGATTTCAAAGAATCTAGAACAGCTCCCCCCCTCCTTCCCTCCCGAAACCAGAAATGTTTTGTAATGTAAAACAGAAAAAAAAAGTTTTCTTTTTTCCAAATTCCAAACGCCAAAAACTGCCGAATTGTCTTGCCATCCTCCTTAACCGCTAGTCCGCAAATATAGGGAGTTTCCCATGCAAATGTGGCGTCGGTTGACCCACGAATCTGCCTTTGTTTTTCTATGTAAGAATGTAGGAAGAGGAAGAGACACAATGTTATAATTCTGAAAGCAATTTCAGTGCAGGTTAGAGTTATTAAAATTCGGCATTCTTAATAACTTATTCATTAATGTGTGAAGAAAAAAATGTTTTCTGAACAAATAGCACTAAAAGCAAAAAAAATACTAATTTCCAAGGGGGGGCTCGAGCCCCCCACCCCTTATGGGCGCCCATGAATAGCTTAACTAAGTTCTGCAACATATAGTTGATTCCTGCCAAATAATAAATAACTCCAAACATCAACAAAAAAAAATTCATACCAGTGATTTTCAAAATATTTTTTCAAAAATATTTGTTACTATAAAATGAAATATTTTGGAGTTATGATTTTAACTCTTAATTGAGATCTACTAATGTCCAGTGCAGTCCTTATTTTGTTTATATCAATCATGTTTTGATTTTAAATGTTCAATGTAATCAGTACAGTGCACACGGGGCAAAGTGAAATAGTTAATTTCGTTTGCTTTATGCATTCATTTACTAAATCACGTACATATTTCTTCATTTATTAATTCATCTATTTACTCATTCATTCTCTATTTTATTCACTCATTTCTTTATCTCATATATTAATTAATTAATTTTTTTGTTAATAATTCGTTTATTTACGTATTCACTTGATGAAAATTACTGTTATTCATCGAATAGAAAATGTTTCATTATAAAATATTGCATTTTCCACTTTGCCCCATGTTTTTTTGCGATTGAAAATTTCTACCTTTTTTTGAAGAAGCAAAATAACTGCCAAAAATGAAAAATAACATTTCAACGATAGTTGCACTACAAAATACACTACTCCTTTTTTATACACGGATTTTCAGAAAAAAATTCTAATTTGTTCATTTTTAAGCAGGTGTATTAACTATTTCACTTTGCCGCACATTCCTCTACTTCATTTCTGTCATCAAATATTATATAGAAAAAGAGCAAAAATCTTTAGTTGGTATTAAATCAAGGGTATCGAACAAAATCCGTAAAAATCTAATTTCTACAGAGCACTTAGCCATAATGTAGAAAATTCGTGTCTCCCCAACACTAATTACTGAGTAAAATTTCTTAAATCTGAGTTAATACCTTCTGCTCTGGCAAAAGTCTTCAAATTTAGAGATTTTTGGAAAAAAAATAAAAAAAAGAGAAAATGTACAAAATATTTTTAAATCTACAATGTTAAGCCTTAATGCCGAAAATTTGTGACTCTCCAATACTAACAACTGAGCAAAATTTCTTGACTCTGAGTTAATGCCTTCTGCTCTGCAAGAGGATTCTGTTCAGAGATTTTTGGGGAACAAAAATTTACAAACTGTTTTAAAATCCGCAGAATGTTAAACCTTAAATACGGAAAATTTGTGAATTCTAATTGCTGAGCAAAATTTTGTAACTCTGAGTTAATGTCTTCCGCTCTGGCAAGATATTTAAATTTTAGAAATTTTTAGAAAAAAATGATAAAAAGAGAAAAATTGCAAAATCTTTTAAATTCCACAGACTGCTAAACCTTAGTACGTGAATGTTTTAACTTTCTATCAGAGACTAATACATAAAATACCTGATACGCTCCAATTATTCGAATTTTTATCGCACCAATGACAACATCAGACCACCATTTGAACTGAAATTTGCTGTGAAGTCTGACTTCCACAGTACACGCATGCCATGGGGACCCGTTTATAGAGCAGGCACAGCACAACAACACCTTCACAGCACAACAACACATTCACACAAAAAAAAAGGACAAGAACAGGAGAGAGAGAGCACATCCATGCCCGAGCACTGGGAATGCATAGAAATCTGTATGGAAAATGAAGTTCTAATTTTTCGAATTCCAGGTCTCCGCAACGTTTATTCAGATGATCTTTGAAATATGTAGGCTGTTGGAGTTTCATGGGAAAAATGGAAGTTTATCCAACTGCCTTGCCCCACACAGGCCGTTAAACGCATTGTGAAGTTAATTTCGAAGGCATCAAATCAAATATGTGGCCAGGAGAAAGGAAACGAGTTTATTTTTGCTGTCTTAAAATCACACCGAAATATGCTGTTTAGTCAGACGATCTTCGAAATAAGTTGGCTGTTGGAGTTCCATGGGAAAAATGGAAGTTTATCCAACTGACTTGCCCCACACAGGCCGTTGAACGTATCGTGAAGTTAGTTTCGAAGGCATCAAATCAAGTATGTGGCCAGGAGAAAGGAGACGAGTTTATTTTTGCTGTCTTAAAAACTACGCCGAAATATGCCTGCATTTCAGCATACATGTGATTACAAATTACAATAATACATGATGTCTCTCTAATTGTAAATTCTACAGCGTGAACTATACATAATGAAGTTTTAAAAATGCATAATTGATATGCCTTAAATCCATTTTGTATTTTTTTTTCTTTAATGCATAGAAATCTGTATGGAAAATCGCAGTTCTAATTTTTCGAATACTTGTCAGGAAGATTTTCTTACTGCATAAATACTTTAATTTCTAATCTACATATAATTAGATTATAAATAAAGACCCCTTTTTTGAGCTCTTTTATTAAATCTTTTTAGGGCTCTTTTACCTGAAATTCAAGTTTCTTGCCATAACGGAAGACATTAACTCAGAGTCACGAAATTTTGCTTTGATTTGTATTTTACTAAAACACAAACTTAACTCATTTGCATTGATGTTTAAGTGATGAATTACCTATTATCACTTTAAAAACAGTAAAATTATACATCATCGTACTTAATTACTTATGTTATGCAATATTTCAAAGAAAATTAGTAAAAAGTAAAATCGCTTCAGATCAAATGTTATTCATTTTTACTACTTAGAAAAAATGACCAAATATGAAGGGGAGACCTGTGTACTTAGGGCCATTGTGTACTTAGGGCTTCCCCCCCCCCCCCACTTAAATTAAATAATATTTAATTCTAAGTTTTCTTACTCAGTTGAGTGAGTAGCAACACCAATTGCTATTTAGGTAGCCATTTTGAAATTTTGGAGGAGAAAGCTGTGGCAAGTTATCAGTGGAAAAGTTTGATAAGGTCTGAAGTAAAATTTTGGAGCTCATCACTTTTATTGTTTAACAAAGGTAAGTCAAATACTTTTCTTTGAATTCTAGTACATAATTTTGTTTGCGTCATTAAGTACAAAATGAGGTATGAAATAAGTCCACTCTCCATGCATGCTTTTTTTTTTTTTTGGATGTTATGTAAGAGAGGGTATATATTGAAAATTTAATTAAAATTTCATACAAACCTTATTTAGAATTATACTTTTGCTTTCATAAATATATCCTATATATTAATCAATTCTCATATTTAAATAAACAAATTAATAATCCTGAATAATAATAATAATAGCAAACTTATGTTTCAAGTGAGAGGGTATATACCTTTGGAACTTTTAATGTGCTTGACTTATGAAACATAAGTTTGCTATTATTATTATTCAGGATTATTAATTTGTTTATTTAAATATGAGAATTTATTAATATATAGGATATATTTATAAAAGCAAAAGTAATTCTAAATAAGATTTCTATGAAATTTTAATTAAATTTTCAAACTTTATACCATTTGCAAATTTCTAATTTATCAGTATTCCTCTTCGTGAGTACTAATTACAAATTCGTAATTATATTTTTAGATGCTTAGAAATCCTGATGGAATAAAGAGGTCAAAACCTAATGCAGATAATGTAAGTGCGGCTGCAAAAGCAGTTTTGAAGGATGGAGTTCCAGTTCGGACTGCAGCACGAGCGTTTAGAGTAGCCAGAACAACTCTGCAGAGACATATTGATTTTTGTAAGAGGAATAATTCTGAAAATACAGAATTAAATTGTGCACATTCTAACCGATATGCTGTTTGGACAGTGTTCTCTAAAGATGAAGAGAATGCCCTCATTCAGTACCTTCTTGTTGCATGCAATATGCATTACGGGTTGTCAAAACAACAGGTTAAAAAGCTTGCTTTTGAGTATGCAATAGCCAATAGAAAAAAATATCCGAAGTCCTGGGATGCAAATAGTGAAGCTGGTGATCAATGGTACTTTGATTTTATGAAAAGAAATAATAAGGTTCTTTCACTAAGAAAACCCCAAGCCACGAGTTTAGCAAGAGCCACCAGCTTCAATAAAACAAATGTAATTTTTTTCTTTTGCAAAGCATCAGGAGGTGTTTTCAAAATACAAGTTTTTGCCTGAATGCATCTACCAGGTGTGTAAGTATGAAACCGGAATTTCCCATAAGTGGCGCTAGATGTCGATGTAGTTACCGACTCATCACATCAGCGGTGTCTTGTGATTGTATTGATATCCGACAAAGATTTCCAACTCACAATAACACGAGTTTTATTCAGTAGCATTAGTTTATTAGAGGTAAACATGTCGAGTTTTGTGCCAACAACTTACGATTTGCCGACATCACTAGTTTTCTGTTTTCATCTGAAGAAAACCGCAGCCGAATCGCATCAAATGCTTGTGGAGGCGTATGGTGAGCATGCTCTCGGTAAAACACAGTGTTTCGAGTGATTCAAACGGTTTAGAAGTGGCGATTTTGACGTGAGGAACGAAGAACGTGGAAGACCACCGAAAAAGTTTGAAGTCGCTGACCTGCAAGCCTTGTTGGACGAAGACCTGGGGAAACTATCAATACTAAGCGCTACCGACAACAAATGACCAATTTGAATCGAGCTTTGAGTGCAAAACGACCAAAATACCAACAAAGACAACACAAGGTGATTTTGCTGCATGACGACGCACCAGCACACAAAGCAAAACGGGTCCAGGAAACGATAGAGTCGTTCCGTTGGGAAATTCTTTTGCATGCAGCTTACTCACCGGACCTTGCCCCATCCGATTATTACTTGTTTGCATCGATGGGATACGCACTTACTGAGCAGCGCTTGACTTCTTACGAAGCTGTACGAAAATGGCTTGATGACTGGTTTGCCTCAAAAGATCAACAGTTCTTATGGTGCGGAATCCACGAATTGCCAGAACGATGGCAAAAATGTATAGATAGCGACGGACAATACTTTGAATAAGGTACTTTGTATCATATCGTTACAATAAACGTGTTTTTTCTGTAGAAAAATTCCGGTTTCATACTTACACACCTGGTATAATGTGGACGAAACAGGCATTACGACAATTCACACACCAAGTAAAGTTATAGCCCCAAAAGGCAAGAAACAGGTTGGCAGCATGACTTCTGGTAAACAAGGAATTAATATAACTACAGGGCTCGCAGTGGACTTTTTCAAATTTTTAGGGGAATTTTAGGAACATTTTAACAAAATTTTAGGAAAATTTTAGGGGTAATTTACGATTTTGCTTAACTACAAATATGTCCCTAACAGTCGTATACGACAAACCAAACTGAAAATGCATTTTATTTATTATAGCATAAATCAAAACCTTCAAATACTTCCACAAGAAAAAAGTCAAAACAAAAAAGAAACAATGTTTTAATGTTATATAACATGTTAAAAAGCCAGGCGGTACTTTAATTTGCAGATGTGTTTTCAAAAATTTCCCTTTGAAAGACAGGCGTATCTGAGTTTTTTCAGTTGACCAGCTTCTACAGATATTAATCCTGTTCAACAATTACTTCCATGATGTTTTAACTGCAGCAGCTTTCTACAGCTGCTTTTAAACGTTATTTCACTAGACCCAGATATAATATTCATTCTTTGAACTCATTAATATTTTTGTTATTTCAACAAATCTGCAAATTTACTTTTTTTTTCCAATAAATTTGTTTTTAAGTTTTTTCTTTTTATCTAGTAAAAATAATAGCAGTGTCTAGAAAACAGTTCGTGAAATTAACCTGTGTGGCCTGTTATGTTCAATGTTACGAATCGAAAATCATCTTGCATCACCAAACAATTTTTTGATAGTAATTTTCTTTTCCCCCATGTTGAATATAATGTAAAAAAACTAAAAACAATTTATTTTCCATTGCCGAACAGCTTTAGAAAATCTTAATGTGTGAAATGTTCTGCATGTGGCATGATATTATCATGCCACAGATTTATAAATTCTATTAGCTGCGCTAAATGCACTTTCAAAGTTTAAGATATTCTAAAAAAAAAAAAACACCCCGCTTGTTCATATTTTTCTTCAGTTTCTTAATTACCAGAAAAGTTTTCCTACTAAAAAAAAAAAAGTTCTTCAGACCTACAACAATCTTTTAATTTGAAACCAGTAGGGTCAAAAGCCCATATGTTTGCTTTTCAATTCTGCCTCCCTTTCTCCTCAGAGTATTGTGACATTTGAAGTAGTGTAAACATTTCTGAATATCAAACTAAGCTGAGGCTACAATTTTATGTATGCTACGTTAAACTCCCAATAAATAACACATAAGTTAATGCATTTTCAAGAGCAGAAAACGTATGCAAAAAATAAGTAAAAAAAAGTAAGTAAAAAATTTAAAGAACTGTAGGAATAATTAATAACTATAAATTACATAATAACCCTGATTTTGAATAAAAAATGAAAGTAAGAAAAAGAAATCATTGGCTTAGTACAAGTCATATCTTTTTACAACAGTTGGCTAAGTTTACTAGATCTGTTGGCTTCCCAAAAATTTTCAAAATCTTTTTTAAGCCAAAAACAAAGATCGATAGAAAAGAAATGCTACTTTTTAAGAATACTCAAAATTTGAACTGATTCAGATGCAACAGGAATGACATTTTTGAATGAGTTGACATTGAACGACGAGCCTACAAATAATCGAAAAACAAAAGAAAATTAAACAAGGTTCAAACTAATGGTACGAATAAAATTATCAATATCCAAGCGGCGAATTTACACAGTAAACTAAAATGAGTGAGTTTTATAGAAGCGGATGCAAACAGATTGCGAAATTCGCAAATAATTTAGCTTAGGCGTGTAAGAAACTGTTCAAAGCCAAAACATTTCACAGGCAGGTGGTGTTTCATTCAGGCAGAGTGGTGAAACGGCTGTTTTAAAGTTAAATAGTTGGTTTTAATGAGGAAGAATTTTAAGTCTATCCCAAGATGAAAAATGGTGTAAAGAATGCGTTTTTAACGATATATTTTGTAAAATATCCATTTATCACATTAAATACCAAGGGAAAAGTTTGCTTTTGGCTATAAAATACTTTCAGAAGGTATTTTAAATTCTCCTAAACAGCTCCTGTAAATATTAATAATTTTTTTAGGAATGCCACAAAATTTTAGGAAGTCTGAAATTTTTTAGGAATTTTAGGGGGAATGCGAGCCCTGTAACTATTATTTGCAGTGTAAATGCAATAGGAAATTCCGTCCCTCCTATGATGATTTTCCCAAGAGTGAACTTTAAAAATCACATGCTGAAAGGTTCACCTCCAGGAACCTTGGGGACGGCACACATTAGTGGTTGATCAAATGCTAAAACATTTGTTGAATTTTTAAAGCATTTTATTCACCACGTCAAATGTTCAGCAGATCATTCAGTATTGTTATTCTTAGACAACCACGAAAGCCATGTCAGTATTGAAGCAATCACTTTGGCTAAACAACATGGCATAGTTATGCTTACCTTTCCTCCACATACCAGCCATAAGCTTCAACCATTGGACATTTCCTTTCATTTCACACCTCCAGGGTCCCCCGTACCTACCACAGCTTCGTGGTTTAACCGGGATAGGGCCCTGAAGGGCGCTCTGTTCTTAATTTTGAACCAGAAACTAGGGTCGAGCAAACCCTAGGCCCAGCACCCCCAGAGGTATCGTTTTACTTGGAGGACTTTGTGACCACGACATTTTTAACGCTTCCCAGCCACCATTAATCAAGGCGGTGGATCTTTGATCGGCTGGGATCGAACCCGGGTCCCTCCGGACACGAGTCCGATGCCTTACCGATCGGGCCACCACGGCCCTTCAACCATTGGACAGAGGTGTGTTTGGTCCCTTTAAAAAATACTACAGTACAGCGTGTAGTAATTGGATGCTGACAAATCCTGGGAAAACTATCACCATACATGACAATGTGGAGAATGTTGGCAAATCCTACCCCTTGGCTTTTACTCTTGCAAACATTCTAGCGGGATTTCGTGTGTCTTGTATATGGCCAATAAATGAAAACATATTCACTGATGATGAATATTTCAGTTCATATGTTACCGACAAACCAGATCCTTCCTTAAATTACCAAAATAATCATTTTCCTAAAGACAAAAGTGAATCAACAATGATGGAACTGGACGTTTCTGTATCAAACTCAGTTTCATGTCCGGCAGAAATTTCAGCGCCTTCGACATCAAACTCTATTTCAAGTGCTGCTGAATTTTGTGAGCTACCTACATGCAGCTCTACTTCCAGTGTCACGCCTGAACAGGTACGACCTTTCCCAAAAGCAAAACCCTGTACATCCAAAAGAGGCAGTCGAAAACCAGGGAGATGTAGAATCTTGTCAGACACTCCAGAAAAAAAAAGAACTTGAAGAACAAATTGCGATTAGAATGGCCAAAAGAAAAAGAAAAACAGTGAAAAAACCAGTATTTCAAATTGCGGAAACTTCATCCGAAGAATTATCAGACATTGTAGATTTTTTTGATTCCACTGATGATGCGAGTTCTACAGTAGCTGATATAAGTGATACTATTGAAAAAAGGGGATTTCTGTTTAAGAAGATTACAAGGCAAAAAGAATGAACATTTTTATGTGGCAGAAATAATAGATGTTAAAGAGGAACAATATAGTGTTAAATACCTGAAAAAAAAAATCGCACATTCAAATAAGTTTCTCTATGATAAGTATGTTATTTATGAAATTAATAACACAAACATTAAGCCAAAATCTGTTGGTGCTTCAGAGCGACAATGTATGCACCTCATGTTTGGAATCAGTTTTTCAAATGAAATGTTGAATAATTTATGCAAGTACTTGTAATTCACTAATAATTTGGTGCATTGCAATTTAAATTGTTATTATACAATAAATTAATGTATCACTTGATATTGTTTCTTTTATACAATTCATGTGTGTATTTTTTTCTATTGATTATGGAGTGAAACCCAACTTTCATGGAATGGCCCTAGGTACAATGGGTTCTTGTACCTAGGGCCACTTGTGAAGTTTTTAAAAAAAAACCTTCTATTTGACAGAATTTATTATTTTAAGTATTTATATTAATCCCAATCAGAAGCAGTAAGTATAATATGATGTGTGTGTATCAATTTAACAATTTTAAACAAATCCGTGGCTCTGGTTTTATGAATTGAAAAAAGGTAGCCCTAGGTACAGGTCTCCCCTACACATATCAAACATTTTAACCTTTTATTTCTTTTTCAACTTTTGAAAAAAGACAAAAATTGCCAAACCCAA
Organism: Uloborus plumipes; assembly: GCA_038373865.1. Classification (NCBI taxonomy): domain Eukaryota; kingdom Metazoa; phylum Arthropoda; class Arachnida; order Araneae; family Uloboridae; genus Uloborus; species Uloborus plumipes. The sequence continues at coordinate 205 of JAXGGA010020454.1, read as the reverse complement.
CACCATTAACCCTTTCGCCGTCCTGTACTATCCAGGAAAATTTCTCTCTGGCGGCCGGCTGTTCTGATAATATTATGCATAATGAACTAATCAATGCTTGTAGCGCATTACCATTACGGGCGATGAAGCGGTTAATTCATTTACAGAGTTTCAAAATGATATTTGTTAAAATATATTATTAAGTTTTTATATATCTGTGTTCAGC
>JAXGGA010020453.1:0-18258 GCA_038373865.1 Uloborus plumipes | reverse complement strand
ATGCATTTATTTTTTGAGGTGAAAAAGGAATTTTTTTTTTGAAAAAAAAAAAATCATAAGTTTTTTTAACTCAGAGGGGGAAAGAAAAAGTAAAAAAAGGTTTTTCCTGATTTGATTTTGAACTATACACACCAAATAAAAATCCTCTAAAACTTGTCTGAAAAAGGGATTTGAAGACTGCAGGCTTAAGCGACCTAAAATTTCAATTGTCAATTAGTATCGAGTGGACAGCAGTGTATGTGTTTTCAATGCCACGTGTAAAGCCTAATTTTAGGGTTTACCTGTAATTTTTCAGCGATCTTTTAGCATCGGCTTTTAGGTTATGAAATTTCTTCCTATTTTTGGGGTGGTGCACTTTTCAAACCATATTGAAGAAGAATACAAACGTATTTTTCAAAACAAATACGAGCATTTTTTTTAACCAACATTTTTTATTTTTTGCCCTCATCACGTGGCAAACGGATATTTTTCGATCTAAAAGACGTAAATTTCAAATATTTGGGAGTTTTTGTTAAGGAAGCTGTTGAAAGAGATAGAGTTGCCTGGCCGACCTCCATGCTTAACCAATATTAAGGAATAAACAAGCATGTTGAAAATTTTAACTATCAACAATGAACCCATGTATAAAATGTGGTAGATAAGTTTAAGTTTCGGCCGTCCAATTGCTAATTTTGATTTCATTGCATTCCCCTGAGTTTTTAGTTGTATAATGTTTGAAAATTTTGGTTATCATGATTACTTTTTTGTTAACTCATTATTTTGTTTGTCATTCATACATTATCCAACTAATGGTAGAATTTTGTCTTTGCGCTGCAGCCAAGTTGCTTTTGACTGTTGGCAGTTTTGTCAGGAGTACTTTTTGGATCTTATTATGCTAGAACTACGTATTGATATTGTATTGCTGAATGAAATGTTTAATTTCTTAGTTTTAATAAGGGATAAGGTTCAACATTATTAAAGCACAAAGTTGCAAAAATATTGCAAGCATGTCTGCCTCTTTTTCAAAACCTGCAATGTTTTCAGCCTCTGCAAAAGACTGCTTAGCATCAGAATCTCAATACTTTTCTTCACTGACAAAGGTTTACCATTTTACAGTGAGTCATGGATATGAAATATTTCGCAGTTTTGTGTTTGAAAAAAATAGTATTTTTTCTCAAGAAATCATTTAGTGAAAAGATTCAATATTACAATTTTCTTTACATTTATTAACATCAACAAAATACTGGTATAATGGTGTAAGCTACCAGGCTCATCATTTTTTAAATGTTCCGGGGGGGGGGAGGGCAAGGGATATGTACTCAATGCAAATAAAATGACAAAATGTATAAGTTTTTTTTTACAAAATGTGACGATTTCTCAAAGACTGCAAAGGGTATTATCCTTCATGAGCCCTCCAAATGATGAGCTTGCATGCGGCCCTCCAATAGAGCTCCGATTACACATCACTGTGCACCCCTACTGTACACAGTAAAAATTGTATTTTTAATGCAAGAAAAGGAAGTATGACACTGCAGAAAAAAAATTGAATTGCTTTTATTTGTTCCAAGTGCATACTAATTCATTATAACAATTTTTTTGTAGACTGGTGGCGCCCTAAAAAAAGGGTCAAATGGTAAGTTAAAAAATACTTATGTGAAAAATTATTCAGTTACAAATATTTAATTTGATTAAAATGAATTGAACTGATATTATTTTTAAAAATTATTTAGCTCAAGTCATGCTGGTGATGAAGCAAACACTACCCTACAGTGTAAGTGATATGTTTTGCTGTCTATAGATTTTGAAAAATATGATACAGTTGAACCTCCAAAATCTGAAAACGGTGAAACAAGCGTTTTCTCTATTTTAAGGGGTTACAGTACCTTTCTAACAATTTTTTTTAATTTACGTGAAGAATATAATTCTTTGAAATCTTTGTTTTTGCACTTATTTAACAATCAATAATTTATTTTCAAACATTAAAAATTTTGCCCACTTTTTTTGAAAATTTGAAAAATTTTAGAAAATTTCAATTTTTTAAAAATTCTAAGGCTTTTTTGTTTTTGCACTAATTTTAAAATTTCTTTTTGCAAAATGATCACAAGAATTACCTCCAAAAATCTGTGCATTTATTTTCTTATATATTGATTTGAAAATATTTTGTGACCTTTCATGTAAAAAATTCTTAGAAAATTTTGTTTTTCGAGGTTTAACAAGCTCTAAAACATTTTGAAATTTATGAAATGCTTATTCAATGCACAGTTTTGTTGAAGTTATTATCCTGAGTGCAAAAAATATTGCTTTAAAGTTGTATCTTTAATAGAAAGAATTCCTTAGCATTTTCGGTAACATAGAAACACTTTTAACGGATCATCGAGAAAAAGCACCTTAAAGTTTTGCTTTTCCATTAGAACACATAGCATGCATGCCATAAAGAACTTTTTTAAAAATTTAACTAATGTATTGCTATTTTTTCCGTGTGTTTTTAATAACTTTTACTTTTGAAATAAGCAATAAAAATTTTTTTTGTCTTTTGGTCATTTTTGAGGTACTGTGTGACCACTTAATTCCATTACATCTCGAAAACAACTTTGCTGTATCTAATTTCTTATATTCTCATGAAATAATTTAAATCCCCAATAATTGAACACCAGTAACACAAAAAAATCGAAGCTATTAATGAGTCAGAATAACCGCCAACAGCATCCAGGAAGCTATTTATGCCAACAACAAAATTTGAAATATTTTTAGATCGAGAGGAGGGAAACTTTTCTGTGGATACTTAATATCAAAGTTTTTTTTAAAATTGATAGATTTCGTTGTGTGAAAATCTTGCTTAATAATGTGCAAAAACAATATTTACAGACATCTTAAGTATTCATTATCAAATGTGTAATTTAATACTTTTGATAATGTGATATAGAATATAAAAAGTTGATGCTTGATGCTTGATATAACAGTCTTTATAACAAATGGTCGCTATAAGAGGTAGAACATAGAGTATATTGGGATACAGTTGGGGGGTTTTCTCACTGGTCGTTAGTCGTTATATTAGGATGGTCTTTATAACATGTGGTTGTTATAACGAGCATCGACTGTATAATTAATGATAACTTGTTCTCCTCCGTAGTTATTATTATTTATTTTTTCATGAAAAGTTATGGGAATTTTTTTCTACTTGCACTTTGCTTTCTTCTTGTTCTGTTTACAAAGTAATAAAAGAAAGTTAGATTCTGAAAGATTTTCTGTTTTGAAATTCAGACGGACAATAACTATTTTAAACAACTTACATTCTGTCTTTAGACAGCATGTGAAAATTATTATAAAAATTGCATTGTTATAGTTCTAAAAGCAAAATCAATGCAGATTAAAACTATAAAATTTTAAAGTGGAGAAGGTTTTCCTAACATTCTTTCATTATTAATGGCTTATGTTGAAAAAAAAATGGATAGTACTAAAGTCTAAGAGGGCTCTGTCCTCCCTTATTGATGCTCGTGGTTAGGGGAACAAAAGTTTTCTTGGGCTCATTTTAATCGTGTCCCTGTTCTACCCTAATTCAAGGTACATGGCATGCTTTTCTGGGTTTAGGGACCTATTAAGTCAATTTTTCCCCTGGATCAGGTAAATGAAATTGATGAACCATTAGATCTGATAATTAATTTTGAAACCATTAGGCAATCAACAATATCACTTTACTGCTATCAAAGGTCGAGGGGATTTTATTCATAAACAAAATGTACAAAATGAAAAATGAGCTAATCTGCCAAAAAGAAGTACATGAAACAAAAATTAATTACTGAAATGTCAAAAAAAGTAAGAAAGAAAAGTCTTTATTAAAAATTGATCTCTTTATTTTTACTGGAGGGAAATGAATTAGCATTTTATAGCTTATTACAAGATCTCCAGCATCTGAAAAACTGGAATCCACAGTCTTGTTGATTCTGATTTTCTGGGTTCAACTGTGTTTGGTTTTAAAACTCAATTTTTTAAATTAACACTTGTATTTTTTCTTTTTATTCTTTGTTGTTTCATGATTGTGCACATTTGCATATTTTACTCTCGTATGATGTTAGGGCTTGTAAATGCATAAAAAAGGAATTTTTTCAAAATAAGTGCATGTATTAAAAATAGAGAAGCCTTTTTAAAATTCAGTCTCCCATCTCAAGAACCCCTTGCCCTTCAAAGGGTTAACCCGGACAAAATAGACGAAAAAAACTCGAAAGTTCGGAAAAATTCTCATAGAGCTGAAAATTGGTACAGACCTTAAGGACATCATTATAAGTGAAATCTCAAAAGTCCTGATGAATCCCGGTGGAGCTAAAAATTTTATTCAAGGTCAAAGGTCAACAAATCGATTTTTCATATATTTCTCTTAAACGGTAATTGGAAGCGACAAAATAGAGGTTGCAAAGTTTGAAAAGTATACAGTTGTGTACAAACAAGTGGGGATTCGGAATATGGGTCATGGGGGTCATATCCTCCCCCCTAAAGCTACCAAAAATAGCTAAAAACGGCATTTGGGTAGATGAATTTCGAAAAATTCCCCTAAGACCCTTTATTTTTACTTGAATTTAGTACTTTGACAATGCAATTAACATAAGTATTGCTAAAGACATCATTATAAGTGAAGTGTCAAAAGTCCCCATGGATCCCGGTGGAGCTAAAAATTTTATTCAAGGTCAAATGTCAAAATCGATTTTTCCCTAATATCTTAAACTGTAAGTGTTATTGTAAAAATGGGGGTGACAAAGTTTGAAAATTATATAATTACGCACAAACAAATGGGTATTTAGTGGGTGGGTCGTGGGGTCAACCCCACCCCTCAAAGTGATAAAGTAAAGCCTAAAACTGCAGTTCGGTGACTCAAATTTCGAAAAAATCACCCAATCCCCCCTTATTAGTGTCCACGTATTGCACTTTGACGATGAAATTACCATGCAAATAATGAAGGATATCATTATATAAAAAGTTTCCAACGGATCCCAGTGAAGCTAAACGTTTTATTCAAGGTTAAAGCTCAAAAATTTTTTTTTCAAATATCTCTTGAATGATAAGTGTCTTAAAAATGGAGGATGCAAAGTTTGTTAAGTTTTCAATTATGTACAAAAAGGCGTGGATTCAGAGGCAGATCCACCCAAATATCTGAATTCCCCCACCCCCTTCCTCCACCTCCCCATACAAAATAACATTCAAGAGACATCGCAGTTTTCAAGTGACCTCGAGAAACACTTTCCCCAACTTGACCGCTACGCCTATCCCCTCCTATGATTCACTCTATGAGAGGGTCAAGTTACATTCAGGGGTGAGTGGAGGCGTTTTCCTTCAAAAATTTTAAATTGAAACGTGTTGATGAAGTTCTCCCTTTTTAACCGTCAGTAGCTCTATAAAAATTCACGATGAAAAAGTACCAATAGATCCCGTATTACTGTTTCAACGAATGTGTATTTCTAAGTATTTGGACGATGAGCTTGAAACATTTTTCAAGTATGAATTGACTCCTTATCCATTATCACTCTTCGATGCAATTGGAATACGTAAAACACTAAAATCAGTCATTTATGATTGCTTTCAATGTGTACATGCTGAAATCGATAAAGATACTACTTACATCATCAATGGTGGATATCTTTTACATCGCGTTGTATGGGACCGAGATGAAAAATTCGATGCAACTTTTGAGAAGTGATAACTTCTAGGTTCCAAACCCATTTGAATAACTTCCATGTTTCAATGACAAGCTAAGTTTAAAAGGTTAAGATCCTAGAGTTAATCCAAATATAATACAATTTGTACTGCAGAGTTCTATTACAGCGAGATAGAAGCTATGGCTATGTGTTTGAGATTGAGAAATGTAGGACAATCATTTAAAAGATAACCAAGAATTTATTGGTCAAACATTTAAAAGAATAATATTACACGAACCATTTAAACTTAAGGAAAACCCTGGCCATAATCAAAAAGGCGAAAAAAACCGCCGGCCCAGATGCCGGACCTACCTCTGAGCGGGCAGCGATGAAAAAGAGAAAGAACGAGTCCAATCGTTCACTATTTATTTACCAACTTAATTGGCATATGATTGGGCATCTGGTGATGCCAACCTAAAACTGCAAATAGAATCAGAGTAGTTGAGAAGCATCTACCTAATTTGAATACCAACTTCATTCTAATACATTATATTACATTAGGCATGCGAACTCGATCGAACATCGTATGAACGTCGTTTTACGCTATCAAGAAGTACGTTAATTATGTTCATACTGTCTAAAATTTTTTCGTGCGACCTCCGCTGTATATGCGCACGCGCGAAGTCTCCTCGGACTTGCTCGAAATAGGGGGGAAAAGCAAAGAGGAAGTAGAAAGCGAACAAAAGCTGAAGGCATCGGGTAGTGCGCATCCTAAACCTAACTCCTCTTTTCAGATGGAAGCGTCCGTGGCTGCCAGGCACACAAAACAGACAGTAGACATTTTGGTAACAACGTTTTTGTAGTATTCGATGGATATTCTGATCGTACTAAGAATATCAAAGTTTCAGAGCAACGTCGTCGGATAAGTAAAATATCTCCATCTTCTGATGTTCTTTTAACAGATTTATGACTTCTCCAACAAACCAGCAGCAATTTCTTGTCAACACACATAACAAGTCTCGATTTATTTCAATGCTTTCAGAAAAATTAAAAGCTGCTCTTATTTCTGTGAAGCAAGCCAATAATGACGCTGATGTTCTAATAATTGAAACAGCTTTAGAAAATTTCAACACAAATACCACTATTATTGTTGGTGAAGATGTCAACTTGCTAATAATACTGACTGCAAGAACTCCTACGAACAAGAATTATTTACTTTTAAAACCTGGTACAACTGGAAAAGAAGCAAAACTGTACTCATCACAAAGTTTAACTTCATATCCAAAGTGTTAAGATCATGGCTTATTTTTACATGCAGTAACTGGATGTGATACTACGTCGGCGTTTTACAAGCGAGAAAAAACGAAAAAATTTAAATTATTTGAAAAAAATCATATTTAATTCATTGCACTAAAGTTTTCAAAATATCAGCTGCTCTCCCGATATCATTCTCACAAATGGAATTCGCTCTATTCTTGCTATGTATGGAGCTCCAAAAAAAGTCGATTCCCTTGACAAGAACAGGTATACTTGTTTCGTGAAAAATACACGTAACAATAAACCTGTTCAATTATCCTGTTTTCCTCTAACATCTGCTGCTGCATATCAGCATTTATATTGTGTGTATTACCAAGTGCAAATATGGCTAGGCAATAAGCTAGACCCTGAAAATTGGGGATGGGTCCTTAAAGTTAACGTTTTGGAGCCAATTCAGACTCTACTGACAACCGCTCCAGAAAAACTTCTCCATACTATTTTTTGCAATTGCAAGAAGGGATGCAGTCATAATTGTGGCTGCAGAAAAGTCAGATTGTTTTGCTCAAAAATTTGCGGTAATTGCCTAGGCCAGTCGTGCTCCAATGTGGAATCAAATGCAATCGATGCTGATGACGATGATATTGTTGAAGAAGATGTAAGTGATCCCATTTTTTTATTTGAGCCATCTTTAGAAGTTAAAGATCAAGAAGAAGAAGAAGAAATAGAAGATCATATTACTATTCAAGAGCTGGAAGGAAATTTAAAACGCATTAAAAAAAATAAATAAATAGTAAACTGTACGATAATCAAGAGTTTGAAGTATCATCAAAACACATGTTTAGAAGATAAATAGAAATCTGTTTGATAATATTTGTGTCATTCATTCTGTCGTCATTCTGCACCTCATATAGGACTCCTACTTTAAATGGCGATATTTTGGTTTCAAAATACCACAAAAGTCCTTTTATTTATTTTTGTCTTTTTGGTCATGTGAAGCATATAAGAGACTTTTAAATGAGTGCAAGAATCATCTTTAAATGGCTGCACGGATTCCAAAATCTTACTGTCAACTAATTGGTGATGTTTGCCTGAGAGGAAAAGTTATATCTACTTATATTAAAAACTGAGTATCTTTCTAACTATCTTTCTTTCTAACTATCTTTCTATGTCACGCTTCTTTCTCCTGAACGCCAATGACCTGAAAGTCGAACCAGGTACCGATAGATAGGTAATTTTTCAGGCTTCATTAGTTTCAATTGATATAATTATACGATTTTAATTAGCGAAGATATCAATTAATAAGTAGTCAAGTTTAAAGCGATTAAGCCTAATAAATGATTAAATATGAAATCCATTCTTGCAAACCGTCGTTGCTATGAAACAATAATAACAATGATAATGAGAATTTTGAATGAAGGCTTAACTAAATCAAACACGAAACTCATAAGCGGGCCACTTACGTAGAATTTTTATCGCTAGCTACTGGTAATATTTTGAAACATTTATTTGTTGAAGAGCCATCTACTTATATTAAAAACTGAGTATCTATGTCTGCTTTTTTCCTTTGAGCGAGCTGAACTTACTGAAACTTTCCTCACCATCTTGAAGGCGTGAAGCATCTCAATAATTCGAATGATTTTTTTTATATAGGAAAAAAGTAAAGGCGTGAAGCGCCTGTAAGCGAGCCGCCTTGGCGGGGAGTAGTTTCTTTAAATTTTTTTCTCACTACTTTCAGGGCACAAAGTGCCCGTGCAACGCCGGGCCACGTGCGTGGTATGTCTTGAAATCGAATGAACATTAAATTATATCAAATAATATAACTTCAGAATGAGGTAAAGGTTAGAGAGGGGAGACGTAATGCATCAACATGCCGCAGGAAGCTAATCTAGCTGCCCTGGCAGCTAGTTAACATCTTAAAAGACGTGTTTCTTTTACTGAAATAAGTAAGAATATTTTCTCATAAATAATGTGCATGCATTTAAAGTTATTTTGAATGAAACATATACTCTAAAAAGAGGGGAAATAATGTATAGTATACTTAAAACAAGAAAAAAAAAATGCACTTGCTTTACAGAGGCCCTTATCCATTAAGGGGGGGGGGGCGGGGAGATGTAATATTAATGTTGCTAATTTCACATAATCTGAACCCGACAGAGTTGCACTTGATATATACTTCTTTTGAATGTATTGTATAACCCACAAACTTTATATTCACTTTTTTATGATAACACTTAACGTTTGTGCAAGCAAAAGAAAGAATTTTTTGACCTTTGACCTTGCATAAAATGTTTAGATTAAGTGGGATCGATAGGGAGTTTTGATATTTCGTTTATAATGATGTATTTTAGGTCTGTGCCAATGTTTAGCTCTCTGTGAATTTTTTTGGTTTTTAAATTTTTTTTCATTTATTTTGACCTTTGACCTTCCATAAAATGCTTAGTTCGAATGGGATCGATTTAAATTTTTTATATATTATTTATAATGATGTATTTAAAGTCTGTACCAATTTTTAGCACCGTACGATTTTTTAAAAAATTTTTGGAAAAAAAATTCAATTTTGACCTTTGACCTTGAATAAAATTTTTAGCTCCACCGGGATTCATCAGGACTTTTGAGATTTCACTTATAATGATGTTCTCAAGGTCTGTACCAATTTTCAGCTCTATGCAAATTTTTCTGAACTCGAATGTCTATTTTGACCGGGCTAGTGGTACACTAGGTGGCCAAAAGTATCCGGACACTTTCAAAAATTCACATTTTTACATATAGCTCGAAAAATATGTGATCAATTGTTCTTTAACTTTAGTCATACAAAATATAGGCTTCACCGAACATTTCCAAGTTGAAATTAAATTACCCTTGCATTTGGGGGACGACAAGAAGGGGGGTTGAAAGTAAAACCGCTTTTTGACCATAACTCTTCGAAAATAGCTCGGAATAAACTATGCATTTTAGTAATTAATTAATTAGCATACTATGTATAATTACTGTACAAATATTTATGAACGTACCACTCTTACTTCCGAAGATATGAAACATTTTTTAAAAAATGGCAATTTTATTTGAAGGGTTTTTGCTCATAACACGCAGAGTTTTTGATCAAACCTTATCAAAACTTCAGGAAAAATGACAAAATACAAGAGAAAGAACATACTAAAACGGTAAATAAAAATATTAAAAATCCGATGAGATGTGAACGTTAAAAGGAAATAATTTTTCACGGCGCATGCGCGAACGACAGAAATTTATAACTACAAAAATATTGTAGCCTGATTTATACTGCATCTTATAAAAAAAGTTTCAGTTGAATATCGTAAAAATTGAAAAAGATCTAGTGAGCTGTATTTCATTCATTCGCAGACAATACATAAAAAGTGAGGGTCTGTCCACAAAGAGCTATTTTTAAATTAAAGGTTATTGCGTCATCGTTCAAAACCAACGTTTCAGGGGGTGTCCGGATGCTTTTGGCCACCTACGTATAAGGTCTTTTTGGCCGAATAGGCGAAATGTGACTTCTATGCCGAATATAAATTTTCAAACTGTATACAAGTTAACATTGAAGAAAATGCTCAATTGTCACCACACTATTTGTGGAGAACCCCTTGCCATTTATGTATTGTCTTCGAATGAATGAATTACAGCTCACTAGATCGCTGATATCTTTTTCAATTTTTACGATATTCAACTGAAACTTTTTTTATAAGATGCAGTATAAACCAGGCTACAATATTTTTGTAGTTGTAAATTTCTGTCGTTCGCGCATGCGCCGTCAATAATTATTTCCTTTTAACGTTCATATCTCATCGGATTTTTAATATTTTTTTTTACCGTTTTAGTATGTTCTTTCTCTTGTATTTTGTCATTTTTCCTGAAGTTTTGATAAGGTTTGATCAAAAACTCTGCGTGTTATGAGCAAAAACCCTTCAAATAAAATTGCCATTTTTTAAAAAATGTTTCATATCTTCGGAAGTAAGAGTGGTACGTTCATAAAAATTTGTACAGTAATTATACATAGTATGCTAATTAATTACTGAAATTTATAGCTTATTCCGAGCTATTTTCGAAGAGTTATGGTCAAAAAGCGGTTTTACTTTCATCCCCCCTTCTTGTCGTCCCCCAAATGCAAGGGTAATTTAATTTCAACTTGGAAATGTTCGGTGAAGCCTATATTTTGTATGACTAAAGTTAAAGAACAATTGATCACATATTTTTCGAGCTATATGTAAAAATGTGAATTTTCGAAAGTGTCCGGATACTTTTTGCCACCTTGTGTATCACGAGAGAAAATTATGTAATAAATAATAAACAGGGGTGATTGTGTTCCGGTATTTTATCGGATTTCCGGTATTTTCATGATCGATTCTGGTATTTTCATGTTCGAAAATTCCGGAAATAACATATTTTTAATTATGCTGTTATCTTCCCACCTCCGGATTTTTTTTTTCTTTTTCGAATTTTCGATGATTATACCGGTAATTATTATTAATATTCATCAAATAGAAATGTTAAGATGAAAATTCTAATTGATTTTTATCTTACTAAATTATTTTATTTGCATTCGATATGAGAATCAAATTTTTCCCACTTTTGAAGCTTATTACCCTTAGTTAGGGGACAAATAAATGAAATGCAACAAAATGTAACAAATGCAACTTTCATTACTTTATAAATGCTTTCCCGCAACAAACAGTAATTCAGTTAGACTTTTGCTTTCTCCTAAAATATTTTTTGGAGATAATTGCTCATCACCAGCTCAAAAGTAACTTTATTACTCATTTACAACTTAAATTAAATGCATTTACAATATTTTGACTAAAAACTATTTTGACATATAAAATATGTTAAAGAAAATCAATTATTATGTATGTATAGTTATAAAATTAGGTGTGCTTAAGTAATAGGAGCCTTGGTTTTAAAAAACACTCCCTTCCCCCCAGTCCCCCACTTTTTCTTTAGAACTTTCAGGTGTTTTTTTTATGAACTCACAATCACCCCTGATAATAAAGTAAGTTGTTTAAAACTTCTGTTAAATATAGGGCTCTCAGTGTTTATTTGTTAAATCAAATATGTCCAGGGGTGATTGTGTTCCGGTATTTTACCGGATTTCCGGTATGTTCATGATCGATTTTAGTATTTTCATGCTCAAAAATACCGGAAATAAGATATTTTTAATCCAGATTTTTTTTTCCTTTCTCGAATTTTCGGTGATTGTACCGATAATTATTTATAATAGTCATCATTTCACATTTTCGATGCTTGCTATTCCTTGTTGAAAGCCAAGCAAATTACATTTCTTTTTATTTCAATTAAATCATTAAAACAAGAGTTTTAAACAAAATTCCACGCTCTGTTAGTGTAAAATGTCAAAAACTTAAATGCTTAATCTCTGGCTGAATTTTATTTTTGTTACAACAATTTAAGTTTTTTACATAACATCTTTAAATAGTATTTCACTTCAGTGTTAATAAATGTGAAATCTTTGACTCTGGTCATATTGTATTGATTAGGAGATTTATAGGTACTACATCTAGATAAATTCTTTTCTAGATTTTCAGTAACAAATGCAACTTTCATTACTATGTTATATTAATATTTTCACACAGCAAACAGTAATTCTGTTAGACCTTTACTTTATCTTTAAAATATTTTTTGGAGATAATTTGTACATTACCAGCTCAAAACTAACTTTATTACTCATGTATAATTTAAATAAACACATGCACAATATTTTGACTAAAAACTATTTGAAACTTTTCGAAAAAATGAAATGTGTCTTGTTTGTTTATGAATGACAATTTATTATTAAATATGTATAATTATAAAATTAGGCATGCTTAAGTAATAGGGCACCTGGTTTAAAAGAAAACGCAGCCCCCTAGCACACACGCACATTTTCTCTTCAGGGGTGATTGTGTTCCAGTATTTTACCGGATTTCCGGTATTTTCATGATCGATTCTGGTATTTTCATGTTCGAAAATACCGGAAACCAAATATTTTTGATAATGCTTTTATCTTCCCACCTCTGAATTTTTATTTCTTTTTCGAATTTTCGATGATTATACCGATAATTATTAATAATATTCATCAAATAGAAATGTTAAGATGAAAATTCTAATTTATTTTTATCTTACTGAATTATTTTATATGCATCCGATATGAAATTAAAATTTTTCTCACGTTTGAACTTTTGATGCTTATTATCGTTAGGTAGGAGACAAATAAATGAAATGCAACAAAATGTAACAAATGCAACTTTCATTATTTTATAAATGCTTTCGCACAACAAACAGTAATTCTGTTAGACTTCTGCTTTCTCCTTAAAATATTTTTTTGAAGATAATTGCTCCACACCAGCTCAAAAGTAACTTTATTACTCATTTACAACTTAATTAAAGGCATATACAATATTTTGACAAAAACTATTTGAACATATGAAATGTGTTAGTTTATGAAAGGAAATTAATTATTATGTATGTATAATTATAAAATTAGGTGTGTTTTAAGTAATAGAGGCCTTGGTTTTGAAAAAACACTCCCCCCCCCCCACTTTTTCTTTAAAGCTTTCAGGTATTTTTTCATGAACTCACAATCACCCCTGTATGTTGCTGTTGGTTTCTTTTTTATATTCTGACCTAAGATTGATTTTTGTTTATTGGTTGTATTTATTTTGTTACGTTGACATGATTATTTTCTCCTTTAGCCGGATGCTCTTACGTGGGACAGCTCTCATCGATCAAATCTTCAACAAACATATTGTTACTGTGGTGGTCCCGGAGAGTAAGTTTCCATGTTTTGATTTGTTTACATGTGTGGCCGAAAGGTCCTGTGGTCAGTTGCTAGCATTTACTTGCCTTATATGCAGAGTTCTTGCAGTCTTTCTTTCCGATTCAGAACTCTGCTTATGCTGTGGAGGTGATGTTGCCGTCTATCAAGGCCAAATTTCTCTAGACTTGGGTGCTTAGCTTTTTCAGAAGCCGTTCCCTTCCGCATTTATTCCTAGTAGAAGTTCACAAGAATATGTCACTGGTCCGATGGACCAGTAACTACTAATTTTTACTGGTCTGTGCAAACATTTAGTGGTCCATTACCGTGTCCTTATTTTAAACGAAAAAAGAATTAAAGAGAAAAAATAATTTAACATGATACATAGAATCAATCTGCAGTTTCCAACAGACAGAAAACAAGAAATAAAACAATGTTATAATGCTGTTGAGATTTATTGACCTATCTTTTGCTGCAATAAAAATATTAACATTGTAAACAAATGTAAACTCTCAACAGATTAAAAAAATTATGATGCTTGCAACTTTTGAAAGAAAAACAGGAATAAAGCTACATTCATTTTATTCCTGTTCCTATTCATTCGTGGTCCTACGGACCACTAAGACTTATGTGCTGCTGGTCCAACCAATGTGCAATGTTCAAGACTAGCTGATCACTGTTAATTTTAAGCCCTGTTTCGAGTGAAAGAGGCTTGGATCTCAAAAGAAATACCTTAACAACAGTGAGGAGAATATTTTCAGTTTATACAAATACAGGTGTACACATTTGGGAATCTGTCATAATGTATTTTTCTGTGCCTATATTCTCCTTTTCCTGTGCCTATATTTCTCTAAATAAGTTTTTAGAGCAATGGGTGTTTTTAGGACTAACTGTTATTAAAAAGTTTTTTCAATTGTTAAGATATAAGGTGTATTCATGTGTGTGTGGGGGGGGGGGGTATTTTAGTCTAGCCAAGGCTTCACTAGATAGCATTTTATACAGGCTGTTTCATTTGATCAAAATCCTTGGGATAAAAACGGTGGTCATTGTCCAGCGACATCTATCGAATTTTATGGTAACTAACATTATATACAAATCAGATAAATAAAAGACAAAATTAAAAGTTAATTTGTTGGCGACAATTTTACAATTTGGCATTCAATTCTATTTTAGTATATTTTAACGTCATTGAAAAGCTTGTTTTATTTGTTGGTTTATTCTGCATTTTAGCGGCTTATTTTAATTAGTTAGCGAATTATTTTTCATTTTAATTGATTCTAATTATTAATTAACTATGAAACGACACTGGCACCGCAGAGCGATAAATGGCGAATCTATTCGCTAAGCGAGCCAATACTACCAACGGGTTGCCATAGAACTTTTTAAAATTCAGTTCACAGTTCGCCATGATACAGTTGGTCGTATAAAACGTTTGGTTGTATATCTTTACCTGAAAAGGGAATTTATTTCCCCTAAAAAGCAGTACTAATAAGGCCTTCGGCATCAATTCACTGTGTACTCTACTTCAGTTAACTATATCAATATTTTTTAACCCTTAAAGATAGGATAAACATCGCTTTTTACAGTAGAAACAATATGCTAATAATTGTAAACAAACATTTGGGTGGTCCAGCGCTCTCTAGCGGGCAAATCTTTACCATTGATGTTTTGAGTAATGATACAGCCTGTATAAAACGCTATCTAGTGAAGCCTTGGTCTAGCTTATCTTTGTAACAGTGTCTTTACATTGGTACATCTGTTGACAATCATGTTTTTCCCAAAGATACCTTTTGTTGCTAAAAACAAGAAAAATGAAAAAAAAAAAGTGTAATTTGCATGTTTTAAAATTCTTCTGTTTTTTGTTTTGGTACTTTTGCTGAGTTCATTTGTTTTTGTCTTTTGCAGGTGGTATTCTAAGATGCTTCAGTGTACTAGGTGTAGGCAATGGTTTCATGAAGGTTTGTAAAAATTCTATGAAGCTTTGAATGTTCTTTGAGATGCTACGCACCACAATGAAAATCATTCTGAACCGAATTCATGTTATTAGGTGACTGTTCAGTTCCAAATATACCCCTCCCAATCAATGCCTAAATATAGTGAAGAAAGTAATAATAATTATTATAATAAATAAAGTAAAATAAAACATGAAATGATCATTTTACTTGAAGGAAGCTTTTTTCCTCCTTACCTTTTCGTCCAGGGTTGACAAAGGTGGACCCAGCCCAGAAAAACCCGCCCGGGTTTTTGTCAAAAGTGGGTTTTTGTTAATTTCTAAGTTATCAACAAATATAGTCAATAATAATATCTCATCTAAATTATACATAAAAAATATGTAAGAAATCAGGTTTATTTGAGATAATTTTCCTTAGAGTAATTATTTATTTTATAAAATAATTATTATTTCTTCAATTTTCAAGTCATCGTCCAGAAAATTTTTCTAGCTATGATACTACTTTTTGTTGCAAAATACTTATTATTATTATTTATTTATTTTTTGATGGCAAATTTCAAATTTTAAAATAAATTGAAAGTGAACCAGTGATAAACTTTTTGTAGATGGCAAAAATTGCTACATGTTTCATGATAATTTTGATTCAACACAAAATTTAATGAAGTAATTTTAATTTGTAGTTCTCGAAATTGAAATTTTTGTACGGAATAGTTGCTACTGCAATTTTTGCTTTTATCCTGAAGCAAGAAAAATAAAGTTTTGCTCTTCATTTCTTCTAACCCTATTGCACTTAACACTTTACCGACCGGTAGCGATTCGAACATCCTATGCCCTTTCACCGCCCGCTCAGCTGCAGATCGTCCAAGACACTGACTCGGTTTTGGCCTAGACTGACGCGCGGGGATATATGTGCATTTCTTAAACTCTGGTAAAATTGTACGCTTCGTGTTATTGTAGGGTAACAAAATTTAATAAAATCTTGTACTTTTAGAAAACTGCTGGTGGGCTTTTATCCGCCGTCTAAGGCTAGAATTTTTGCATAATACAACCTTTATATCGATGAAAAAATCCCGACTTTCCTCGCAGGAAAATCTAGTCGCACCCAGCTGCACTCGAGAAAACGACAGCTTGATTGGTGAAAAAGGTAGTCACCACAGATCGGTTCAAAGTCGATTAATCGACGCCCGGTCGGTAAGCGCCGGAGAGCAAACGTCGAATAATCGACGCCCAGTCGGTAAGCGCTGGGAACAAAACGTCGATTAATCGACGCCCGGTCGGTAAAGTGTTAATATATGATGATTTTCAAGTGCTATATTATAGAGGTACCATACCACTGACTTGAAGCACTAAACCATTTCTTTGATTTAAAAAAAAAACAAAGAAAATGCGTCCCCATGCAATTTATTACTACTAAAATATTATGACAAGCATTTATTAATAAATTTATAATTCTTGCAAAGTTCTAATGTTAACCTAGTTTTTTCTAAAGATTATTTCAAAAAAAAAAATCGATTAAGAGTCCCCCCTCCCCCATCTGAAATTAATCAGTTTTGGTTTTGAAAATAGGAGGGGGGTAGACACTTCCCTTATCTCAGGCACACACCTATCATTGAGATATGCCTTATAAAAAACATGCAAATGACATGACTAGACATGAAGCAGGCTACTTAAATTGATACCATTAAAAAATTAAAACCATTTGCACTTGTTTATTAATAGAAATAATCATCTTCTCTCATTAAGATTTAAAAACTTTCGCACCCTAAATATTCCTCTATTTGTAGGAAAGCCCATTTGCAACAGTTCTTCTATTTTGTAAGAAACAAGTGATAAATGTTTATAGCTGAAACCATTGTCCAAAGCTTCTTAAATATACACATTAAATATTACAATTCGGTTGATGATATTATTAATTGATATTGTTAATTTTTTGTCGTCTTTCCATTGACATTGATTAAATGCAATTCAGAACTTTAACTTAATAAATATATTTTCATGTAAATGAATGCATACATTATATATCAATACCCGCATAAGAAATAAAATTTAAACATACAAAAACCTGGGTGAGTTGGTTTTTTGTAGAAAAACCCGGGTTTTTGCCAACCCTGTTTTCGTCCCCCACTTTTTTTTGTTCTTTTGTTTTGAATTAAGTCAAAAATATAATCAAATTCAGTCGACGTTCATTATAACGACTACACGTTATAAAGACCAGTGGGAAAAGCCCCAACTTGATTCCCGAAACACAAAAATTCTACATGTTATAGTGACCACCCGTTATTAAGATCTATTTCTTTGGAACGAAGATGGTCTTTATATCGACTGTATTATTAATGTTTTATGTGACATGTATTTTGAATTTTAAGTATGAGATTAGTCATCAATAGTTATAGTTCTGACGACTGGTACATCTTTTATCTTTAAAGGAGGGATGAATTATATACAGAAGTGTTTTTTTTTTTTAATTGTAATATTAAATACTAATATTAATCACCATCTTAATTTTTTCCTATGATAAAACTATTAGGGTCTAAGATATTATTTTTCTTTTACATATTTGTGTGTGTTTTTTTTTTAATGCTGCATATTCATTCAGAGAAAACACAGGATCCCCCCCCCCTCCTCAGAATTGCATGACAACCTGGTGTAGATGTACTTGTAAGTAAGCATTAGCAACCAGAAAT
>JAXGGA010020452.1:0-18259 GCA_038373865.1 Uloborus plumipes | reverse complement strand
GAATTCCATCATCTGTCAAAACTAATCAATGTTGTCATGAAAAGTTCAGCCAGACAGCGCTCAAGTGGCAGAATTAGGAAGCTCGGCTGTTTCTTCATTTTAGGTAGGGACTTCAAAAATTGTGGTAGCCTAAGTAGAGCGACGCAGCGACATCTAGTGGAGCCATGTTCCAAGCTATTGGTTACATAGGTCAATTCTTTATTGTTGACAAAATTGATAGAATGTTGACTCTCGCGTAGTAGTGTTCTTTTTAGTGTGTTCTATTTTTGGAACATAGGAGCTTTATATAAATTTATTTAAAAAAAGAAAAAAGATATTTTTTTTAACCAAAAAAATTTTAATTTAGTTTTTCTCTTAACATATTTTTATGCATTAAAAAAAACTAAAGTGTATTGATCCACTTACCTGAACTTAAAAAATCCATTATCAAAGTACATACCTTGTACTCAGACTTTTCAGTCAAAACTGATAGCAAATCATTTATAGCTCTGTATCGTAACCGCGCATCAAGTAATCCTTTTTTGCCTGAATGGAACATTCATATCCATTTGAGGAGAAAAGAGAGTATTCACATTTTCAATCCAAATCTTATTGGTTTTCCTCTTATAAACATTTCCCATGAATGCCGACAGTAATAGGAACCACTCATTCATCTATGCTTGATTTCTCATGAATATTTCAAATTGTTGAGGGCTTTTACACAATTTGTAAATAGATTTTTTCAAGCTTTTCATTTTTTTAATATAAATTTACGGTTGAAATCCATAATAAAAGGGTTATTTTTAATTTTCGAAAATTGCTCCGATGCATAATTGCTGGTACTAATAGTACAAATGTCTCTTCTGTGTTTGTGCATTACTCCAATGCATACGTTCAGTAAAGTGCTTTTAAATTATAAGGTATTGCAAGCCGACTAATATTATTTTCCAGTATCACGTGACGACACAGCTGTCAGGGCAGGTGTGGATTCGGAGCCATTTCCTCTGTCAAACTGTTATTATTTTCTTTTGAAACGAAACCTCACACCCTTTAATAATATAAACTTATTTGGTTTTGCAAACATCTGCACTAGAACACATTCAGAACGAAAAGATAAGAGAATCACACATTATGAAACTTGAAATTTCCTCATTTAAGTCGATGATTAAATCATTTAAGTAAAATGATAAAGATAACAATAATAACATTAGTTACAATTAAAAAAAATCTGTAATTAGTAGCGTAAAATAGAACTTTTTCTACTGTTAGTAAGTATTGTCAAAATGGCCGTAAATAAGGTTTGTGAAAAAAATAAAAATAAGATGATATAAGAGTTAATCAAGAGCATTTAAAAATATTTATTATCGGCCAACACAATAATAATGATAATAATTGAAGAAAAGGTAAAAAGAAGATTCAATACGATGCGGAAAGGTTTCTCGTTTGAGAAAAAAATAAATAAATAAATAAAATTGATTTATAAATAAGCATGTAAAGTAACAGGTCACTATCTGCCTTATAAAAATATACAAAAGTGAAAATATCTAAAACCAACTTCAAGTATTTCTGACTCAAAATGTAAGGTGGTCATTCACTGGGTCAGAGGTGGTCATTCACTGGGTCGGAGGTGGTCATTCACTGGGTCTTTGCGCCATTTTTCCTTCGAACACCCCAAAAAGCCGGAAGCGGAACCCTTCAAGTTCCATCATTTTTTTTTTACGCATTTACATAGATCAATAAAACTATTTAAACTATCACGAACAAAATATTACAGTATTTAAAATTACTACGATTTTTTAAAAATGAAATTTTGCTTAAGTGGTCATTCACTGGTCTGTCTACCCTATATATATATATTTATTTATTAAATGCTTTCAGTGTAAAACTGCATTCCACCAAAACAGAAGACATTTACTTTTTCTAGCATCCAGCTTCAATAGGACTTGATCACAAATTTAGAATTATTTTATTTTCTTTATGCTTGTTGCCAATACTCAAAACCGAAAAAGAAAGATACAGCAAAAATAGCATCAGCAGACGATTAAAAAATTGCTATTTTCAAATGTATTTACTTAGCAAATTTGAGATTATTTTCGAAAATAAATTGTCAGCATTCGCATGAAGAAGATTATATTTAGAATTTCCGAATGTTCTCAGTGGTTCAAAAAATTTAATGGGTTAAAGTAAAAGCTGACAATGTATACGAGCAATATCAATGTATTTTTCTATTTCCTTTCAGCAAACGTACTATTCAAACTGTAACAGGTATGTGCTTCTTATTATGTAATTGATTTCGTCTAAATTTTAGTTTGAAATGTAAAAACATTAGATTCAACCTTTTAATGTGTCTTAAACCAAACAAGTAATACTAAGATTAAATAAAAGGTAGGACTGAAGGAGTTAATGATATTCTGTTATTTTACTTTATCCAATTTGAAAAACGACTATTTACATTTTATGTGTTATTTCATTTTCATTTTTGAAGTGTGAAAAACTGTGCTGACATGTTATTTTAATTTTAGATGAATATTTTACTGAATTTATAGAAAAAATTATTTTTCTTTGTTCTTAACCTTTTGTGGGTCAATTCCTGTGTAATATATCTTGTCAATCAACCAGTTGTTTTTAATGGCATTTTGTGACTTTTATTCTTTTAGTTTTTTGTGCTAAATAAAGAACTTATTTTGTTTATTTTTCCTGAATTTGCATTTTTTGTACACAAGACCCTTTTACAGGGGTGATTGTGAGTTCATAAAAAAATACCTGAAAGTTTTAAAGAAAAAGTGGGGGGGGGGGGGGGGGGAGGTGGAGTGTTTTTTTAAAACCAAGGCCCCTATTACTAAGCACACCTAGTAATAATTAATTTCCTTTCATAAACTAACACATTTCATATATTCAAATAGTTTTTAGTCAAAATATTGTACATGCATTTAATTAAATTGTAAATGAGTAATAAAGTTACTTTTGAGCTGGTGATGAGCAATTATCTTCAAAAAAATATTTTAAGGCAAAAGCAAAAGTCTAACAGAATTGCTATTTGTTGTGCGAAAGCATTTATAAAGCAATGAAAGTTGCATTTGTTACATTTCATTTATTTGTCTCCTAACTAAGGGGAATAAGCATCAAAAGTGAGAAAAATTCGATTCTCATATCGAATGCAAATAAGGTAATTTATTAAGGTAAAAAAAAACACTTAGAATTTAAATCTGAACATTTCTATTTGATGAATATTATTAATAGTTATCGGCATAATCATCGAAAATTCGAAAAAGAAAAAAAATCCGGAGGTGGGAAGATAAAAGTATAATTAAAAATATTTTACTTCCGGTATTTTCGAATATGAAAATACCGGAATCTATCATGAAAATACCGGAAATCCGGTAAAATACCGGAACACAATCACCCCTGCCTTTTAGCCACTGCCCCAGAATGCAAAAAAAAAAAAAAAAAAAAAAAAGAGGACCTGGCAATTTTTGTCCTAGAGAACTGGATAGAAAATGTAGTGAAAAATGTCATAAGTGTTTGAAATTCACTTGCAAAAATCATTCGTTTCAGGTCTCTACAATTATTGTATGAGCTTTGCTCTAAAATTATTATTTTTAATGCATAAACTAAATTATACTTTGATTGTCTTTTTATTTTTATTTTTTTATCATTAAAAAGTGTGTGAACTTAAAAAACGCATGTAACATTCAATAGTAATGATAATAAATAAATTAGAGGAAACATTGGGTTCGTTTATGACCAAAAGGGTCTTGAGTGTAACCGAAATGCGAGGGACCACGAGGGTTAATCTTACAGGCAAAAATTTATTTTAAAAATTGCAATTTTCATAATTTGTTTAAATAGATATTTATGTAACAAGGCACAAAATTATCCATTTCCAGAAAGAAAAATTAAAATTGCCTATTAATTTTAAGTGTACCAGAAGAATTTTTACAATGTAGATAAATTTTCACTTCTTTTTCTGTTATTAAATTTCAACTTTTGTCAAACTACAGGTTTCAGAAAAAAAAGGAAAAAAAAAATGAATACCCCTTTTTTCTGATGTCTAGCTACTACTAAAAACTTTAGTAAGGGTTACTTCTTCTTCTTTTTTTTTTCAGCGCACAAGATTTTTGGGATTTTATAATGGTACAAACAGTAAGAAAACTATTCGCCCCTTCGAAACATTGGAAAAAAATATTTTTGCGAAACGTCAAACATTTGAATGGCACAATAAAAGTTTATAATGTCGAAATACATAATATTATGTTTCACTTCTTTATATAATGTTGACATTGAATTCAAAATATCAGTTTCTATTTAGTTCTTATATACAGTTAAGTTCTCTAGTAAGGGTCTAGGGCTTAAATTTGGATTTTGAGCAATTTTTCGGTAATGTAGGGGGGTCTTAATGCTTCGAACTTTTAAAAATGAATAAACAGTTATAGTTTACATTAAAAATATATTTGTTTTTGCTCGGGAGATGTATGAAAACCAAGAAAACCCATTTTTTCAATAGAAAAACGTAAAAAATCATGCCTAACACGAAGGTAAAAGCATTTATAATGGCCCTGAAGCGACCAAAAGTTGTGTTCTACCATCCTCTACCTTCAATTTCACTTTGTATTGATCCACCTATCAGGAAAAAAATATGGTTACTCACTTTCGATTTCAAAATCGCGACTTGGGTCCACTAAGGGCGCTGGCGGGAAAAAGGGGTTAAAAAATTCAAAATTGTGGTACCAGTGGCAAATAGTAGAAGAATTTTGCCGCATTTTGAGACCAAGTAGAAGTTGCTATCTCAAACCGCGCGAATTTGGTGGATTTTTGCCCCGTATGCCACACTGTGTGCCGATTGTCGGCTGTATTTTTTCCAGAAGACTCGGTTTTGCAGTACAGCTTGGTGAGCGAAAAATTAATGCACAATTTTCCATTACTTATAATTCTTATCAAAAAAAAAAAAAAAAGATATGTTTTTTTGATTCAAAAAAGATTTGTTTAAAACGTTTTTAAACAGCCCTCAAAGTCAATTAATCTTCTTTAAAGCATAGAAATATTGCATATACTTTTACCACTACGTCGAATGTGGTGATAATATATATATTTTTTGACATTGTAAGCCAATTAACTATTAAGTATTATGTAATTTCATCAAAATAGTATTATAATACACGGTTTTACTTAGAAACAGTGTCGTAATGATTTTAGTAAGGAGTTACTGAAACAGAATAATCGTTTTTCATCAAAGAAAAACTAATGAACGAATCGTGATAGTATGTACCCTTGAATTTGAAATTCGTGAGTTTTGTGTACTCTTTTGCGTTGAGCCTCCCATAGCAAATCAAAGTGATTTTATTCAAATATGCTTTGTGCATGTTTTTTTTTAAAAGTAGTTTGCAAATTTTTACTCATGTTATGAAGAAATAAATTTCAAAATAGTTAACGGGCCTAGAAAAATATTTTTATTCTTTGAGAGAGGCACGGCCTCCAGAGCCCCTATAAAAACAGCTGCTGTTTACATGTCCTCTTTGTGGCCCACGCGATTTTGACTTCTTACTGCTGCAACATTTAAAATAGTTCAACCCCTTCACTTGTTTTAAACATAGTTTAATTCATATCCTGTAAAACCAAGAAGTTTTTTATTATTGTATTAAAATTCAAAAACAAGTAAAATTTTTCTTTTGTTATTTTCTTTCATATTCTTCCTGTTATGCATTTCAAAAAAATGTCATTCTTCATTTTTTAAGTAAAGAATATTTTATAAGTATAATCGCATTTATTTTCCAAATAGCCGGGTACCCGGCCCTGCCCGGGTTTCTGTGGGTGTAGGGTGGTTTAGTGAAACTCATTCATAAATTTCCCAACACTAAAGTGTATATCTATAAATATAATGGCTACTTCTGTAAACAATGGCTATGTTATGGATAAACTATAAAAAAGTAATGCAAGCTAAAAAAAAAAGCAAGCTACAAATAATGTTTGAGTAAATAGGAAATGTTATTAGCTTGGTATATTAAAATAAATATATATTTACAGTATCAATCGCACTGAAATTAACCATTTCCAAATATTGCTCGTTAAATAAGTCCCATTATTAGTTTCTATCCTCGTGACAACATTGGTGAGGTGAAAACATCTTATGTACCTAATTTAGAAATTTTTTTGACTATAAACACTTTCTATTCTCTAACTATTGCCAAAATCAATTTTTTTTATTTCACCCGTTAGTGATTGTTGGCTCAGATAAATATAAAAATCCTTAGAAGGCAATAAATTCCATACTTACTCCAGAGAAGCCTTGGTTCAAAATTTTCAATATGATTACAATCAATATTGTTGCTGCATGGCACCAAATTTTTGCAACAATGGGTTGAAAATTTAATCATTTAATGGGGAAATGACATAAAATTAACTGTTTTCAATAATAACTTTTTAAAACTAAGCTTTTTAGAAATAAATTATAGCTTATCCTGCTCCCTGTTACTGTAGCTATCTACGGTGAAAAAATGGTTAAAATCGGTTCAGTAGTTTGGAAGATTACCCCGGACATACGTTTTCAAAAGTAGTCTTTTATGTATATAGATAAAAAGAATAAATTATAGTTGAAATATTGAAAAATGTATGCTTCATTTTGGAAAAGTAAAGAAACACTTGATAATTATACAACAATGAAAGTGAAACTGCAACACTGAAAGTAAAAATGTCAACCTTGAGAAATAATTTGCGGAGGCATATCAAATCGCAGGATAAGTAAGCAGCGGTCTTAATCAGAGATACATGTCGCTATCAAATTGCAAAAGTTAATGTCAACTCAACTCAGTTCGAATGTTTGCCCCATCTTGAAAGTTACAGAAAATTTTCTCAGGAGTAAAAAGAGCAAATGGGCCTGTTTAACAACAGTGCATAATTTTCTGTAGAACGCATAACACGTGGATATTGCGCATAGCAAGATTCAAAAATTAGCGGTCGCCACTGCCGATAAGGCGATTAGTTGAAAAAAAAAGTTATAAAATCATTTGCCAATCGCACACACAATCGCCACTTCAAGCAATAAATTAATGACCTTCAAGTACACAAAAGAAGCCTGAAGTGATTCGTAAAATTTTAAAACTGAAATCAAGATGCAGTCTTTAAGAACAAATTTACGTGTTAAAATTCTGTTGCACTGATTAACGTATTTAAAGGTTTTCTACTTCTCTACAAATTAAAAAAAAAAACAAATCGTTTATTACTCTTGTATTAAAAGACTATTTCATAATAGTGGCTACTAATGAAGTGGTAAAAAGCACATGGGATGACACATTACTATGCACTGAATTCTTGACTATGATTTTTTTTTGAAACGTACGTGTATATGAGTGTGTGTGTCTCGTGTGTGTTGTGTGTGTGTGTGTGTGCGCACGAGAACGCACAGATTTATTAAATTTCCTTCCTATTTACATTTTCAATAATATTCGTTTCTTCTTCTCCTTTTTTTTTGCTTTTTAAAAGTATTCTTACAGATTTTGTGTGTTTTTGTTTAATCTTAAGGTTCTTTAGAGGATCATGTCAATCTTTACGATAACCTTTTTTGTCCTTGGGTTGGCATTTCTTTCTGATGCGAAGCTCTCGTCTCAAGGCACTGGAATTTGTTTAAAAGTTACGAGGTAAGTAAAATTTTATTTGTTTTTTTTTGAAAAACGAAGGGAAATGAATGCTTTGTAGATTTGATTTGTTTTAATGGTTGTTTAGTTTCTTTTTTAAACAAAAAGTATGTTTCATTACGATCCACTGCATGTTATAATGACCATTATTATTAAGTATTGCATTTATTTAAATTTGGTTTCTTTTTAATTTCAAATCAAAAACATCCTTACAACTGCATATAGTTTAAATTGATTTAATTTATCTTTGATATTAAATCGAGAAGGCTTCAAAAACCGCTATGCCCAAATGTAAATACTGTGCTCAAAATTTATCGATGCAATCAAATTTATTGGTTCAAAATATAATTTCTATCGAATTGACAACAATCATTAAATGATAATAAATATTTAATTTAATTTCTATTTTTACAAGATACAATTCAAATACTGTGTTAATATTTAGTTAAAAACATTGCAGTGATTATTTTGAATGATTTCCAGTCCATTTTATAATAGTATTGTTCTGTATTTGCTTCGCCCCTTTGCAAAAATATCTTTTCCATTCAGAACTGCTTCTTGTAAAGATGAAAAATAAAATACCTGATGGGATTGATTTTCATTGTGAGTAACATTTTTTTAATGAATAATAATTAATCAGTTTCCGTATCTTCACTCGAAAGGGTCTCCGATAAATCACGTCTCTCTGAGGAAACATAAATATGCCACTCCGAAGCTAGTTTTAATTCGTGTTTGTCAAATGTGCGAGCAAGAGTGAAATGAAAAGCTTCGTTTTTTGCTCTCCACAAGTCAAACTACAAAAAAAAAAAAAAAAAAAACGCTCTAGAACAATAACTATTACCATAACAAAACAACTTAGGAAACATTGAGGCAAAAAAGTAACGGGAATGAATTAAGTTAGGAGTGAATTTTAATGGTGTCTATTATAAGCTCCAAGACATCCACATGTAATAAATCTGCTGTGTCTGAGTTGGAAAAATCACTGTCCAAGTGTTGGATGCGGACTTTCTATTTTGATTCCATCCCTCTGCATGTTTAAAAATAATAGAAATAGAAGTGCAAAATCAGACTTTTCCGTGACGTTTTTTTTTCTGGTACGTAAAATATGAAAAATTAAAGGTAAATTTTTATTTTTATACCGTTTACAAATAAAGTCACGCATTAAAAAACCTGTATAAAATGAGTCACTGATCAGAACGACTTCAAATTTTAACTGAAAATAATCAAAGAAAGGGGAAACTGTACGGCATAACAAAAATGTCTTTCCTGTAATGATGTGGCAGCATCTTCTAATGCAGTCTAAGCAATTGATTTCGTCCCTGTTCCAGG
Source organism: Uloborus plumipes (assembly GCA_038373865.1). NCBI lineage: Eukaryota > Metazoa > Arthropoda > Arachnida > Araneae > Uloboridae > Uloborus > Uloborus plumipes. The sequence continues at coordinate 9,323 of JAXGGA010020452.1, read as the reverse complement.
TTTTACTACACAAGAACCTGGTATTTCAAATATCTAAATAATTTACCCCAAGACTGGTAGGCATTGGACAACATCTTTTTTACATGTCCTTTAGTGACCAAAATTTCATTAAAGCTATGTTACAGTTGCCATTTCTCCCTAAAGATTTCGTCATCTAAGTCATGGAGCTATTATCGAGGGGAGATGACATCGTACCAAGTAACGTCCTGCCAAACGGCAACCCTGCAGGCCTTGTTTGGGCCGACCACGTGCTGATCTGACAGCTGAATGTGCTGTTTGTGAGGACATTTAATTTTCGAGCTTTTTCGCTATTTTTTAAAGATAACTTTGACAGTTCAATTTTAGACCTAAGAAAGAGTTTGTTCGCTTTTTAAGTTGCAGCAAAGGATTTGATGCTTTTATTAAATTTTGCGATAATTTGAATGAATCATTATGTACAGAGTATATTTTTACAAAAATCGTGCATATATTTGCAAATCTTCCGTCTTTGTTGGAAGAGGCGACTTTTTATTTTGTCTCAAAGGAATATTTTTATAAAATTCTTCAAGGGGGCTTTCGTTTTTTTTTTTTTTTTTTTTTTCAATCGTACTTAAACTAAATTATTTTTTAATTTAGTTTAAGTACAGAGAGGTTGATACTCCCCCAACTTTAATGCCTATTTAAAATTTCTTTCCCATCGGTGAGGGAGGGGGGAGGGTCAGATTTTCGTTTTAAATATTGTCATTAAACTATTCTTTCTTCCGAGGTAACTTCCGAGGAATCAGTTCTTTCGTTCTGTAATTAATACTTAGTTTAATTAAATTCTGCTTTAAAACTACAGGGGTGGAAGCTTTTAGTTTTTGAATCATAGTGCGATATTTAATTTGAAATCTTTTTATGGGATGAGGGGGGGGGGTTATATTTTTCCTTATTAACCGTATTGCGTATTTTATTTGAAGGGTATTTTCTGGGTTTTTGTTTCATTTTAATTAAATGTGTATCTTGTTCAAATTATTATTAATATATTTTTTTGTGGGGAGGAGGGAGAGATATAAATGTTCCGAATTTTAAGGAGGATTTAAATTTGCATTCTATTTTTCTGCGAAAAGAGCGGGATTTTTGCTTCATTATCTTCGGAAAGGGGGTGAGAATTGTATTTTTGCAGATTTGGTATTTTACTTGACATATTTTTTTTCCTGGAAAAAAGGGGGAGGGGCTTTAATTTGTAGAAATTAATTTTACATTTCGTTTTTTCCCCTCAAGAGTGATGGATCCCATTTTCGAATTTAAATGCATATTTATTTTATGTTTTCAAGCGCAGGGGGGGGGGGGTGGACGTTTCCATTTATGTTGTGCATGAAATAAGTTTTTTTTTTTTCGGGGAGAGGGTTTTCCGTATCACTGTATTTACATATGTATTTCGTTCAAATTCTGTTTTCCGCTGGGGGGGGGGGGGTACTTACATTTTTGGATTTATAATGTTTATTTAAAGTATTTCTGTTGCCCCCCCCCACTAGAGTTTGAACTTCATTTCAATTGTAGTGCATATTTAGTTAGATGCTTTTTTCTTTGCGAAGGGGAAGGGGGTAATATATATTTTTTTTTATTCTATTGGTTAATAATTTATGATTCTGTATTCTTGAGAAGTGAATGTTTAAATTTTCCAAATTGTAATGCGTATTTAATTTAGAGGCTTTTACTGCATTAAGAGGGGGGGGCAGTCGCTGTATTTTATCTATATTTGTAATACTTATTTTCATTGAACTAATCTTTATGGGGGGTGGGGGATACCACGAAATATATTATACTAAAATTCTGTTTCTTCGGAGAGAGATAGTCTTCTCATTTTTTGAATAAAACTTGCAAAGCTTTTTTTTTTTTTTTTTTTTGTATGTGTTGGGGGGTATATTTTTCTGTCATTGTTGCGTATATTGGTTTCGTTATTTTTTCATCAGAAGAGGATATTTTTCTTGTTATTGTAATTAAATGTGTATTTTAACTAAGTTTCAATATCCTTTTTTTGAAAGGGGATTTAAAATTATTTTATTGTTTCAATTCACTTGTTTTTTACCGTGAACGGGTATTTCAATAAAATTATTTTTCTTCTGGAGAGGCGGGGAACTAATATTTTTCGAGTTAAAATAAGTCGCATTTAAATTAAATTCCCTTTTTCCGGCTGAGAGGGATTTTAATGTTGCTTTAATCGTATCATTTAAAAAAAAAAAGTCCTTTGGAGGAGGGGCAAGGGACGTCATTTCAAGTTTTTCCAGATGGGGGGGGCAAAGGGTCCAAGCACAATGAAATTTCATCGAAAAACATCAAAAACCACGCCCCCACTTGTATGTAAATACATTGATTTCTCAAAGTCAAGGGGGGGGGGGGCAATTGACCCCCCCCCCTAAATGACGGCCTGGGGAGAGGGGCTTTTTTATAATTGTATTAAGCACTTAATTGTTGATGAACATTGAAGAAATCTTGTGAAAAACAGCTAAGATATCGATGCTCAAGCTACCAAAGTATAAGAAAATGCGGAATGAAAATACGGAATTTCCATAATTAAATCGGCTCTAATATTGCCCATTTCAAAATGAGAACTTCCTGAAACTATGCTGTAACTATTTTTCGCATTGGTTGAAAGATTAGATGAAATCCGAATAAAATATAGCCGCCGAAAGTTTTCGAAATTCTCGTAGAAAAGCATTGAGCACCCGGTTTTCTAGTGCCGACCAGAAAGAGCGATGCATGGCAGGAAAATGCAACCCTGATTCCTCTGATCTTCGCCGCCGTGCCATCTCCCCTCGATACTAGCTCCATGCATCTAAGTACGGTATTCCGCTCAAGGACTGATGCGGTTTAGAACTTTTTTGTATTCATCACCGTTTCCCGTCAGTTCAAATTTGAAGTCATTTTGATTAGTTGTTCTTTCTCCCACCAACATGATAAAAGTGGGGCGTTAATTGCTAACATTTCATCTGCATTTTTGTATTTTTTCGCAGTTCATCGACTCCGGTCACTGTGTCAAAAGTGAAACAAATCTTACATCGTTACTATAAACCCTGCATTGCTGTACCACCTCTGTGCACGCGGTACAAGTACGTGTTGAAATTTTCTTTGTATTTAAAGTGAAAAGAGTTTTTTTCCTGCGTGAGAAGTCTGAAATGGCTCAATGATCTGGTGCGGGAGGTTAATTTGCTGTGAGCGAACACTGCAAAAAGTGAACTGTTGTTTTTACAGTGCAAGACTGGCAGCCGAGATTCCAATTTAAAACTGTAAAATGCACAGTAATAAACTGTAAAACTTGCAATTTTAGTTTCTTACTGTAAAGTTAGAAATTTTACAGTTTATTGATTTAAAACTTAGCTGTATTATACTGTAAAAATAATGGTATAATACTGGCAGCAGAGGTTCCAGTTTGAAACTGTAAGATGCATGGGAATAAAATGTAAAACTAGCAATTTTACCGTTTATTATTGTAAAACTAGCAATTTTGCAGTTTATTACTGTAAAATTCGCCAGTTTTACAGTTTATTACTTAGCTGTATTAACTGTAAAAATGACATTCATTTTTTACAGTGAAGCCTTTTGCAGCAAGAAAGAGCCGTCAACGCCAATTAGGTCGTCTGAAACGGATCTGGTGTAGGGTTGGGGAGTACATGCATTACACTATCCCCTGAATTTTTCACGGCGCCCATAAAACAAATTCTGGAAATAGGAGAAGGATCTAACTGGTAAGGGAGGTTACTTTGGTGTGAATAAAGCCATTTGTTCTAAAAAAGAAGTCAAAGTCAATTAGATCATCTGATCTCTAGTCTTAGTCGGGGAATACATACAGTACAATATCACTTTCGAATGGCACCCGGGCTTCAAAAAAGGATTGGTATCTCGCTTAGTCTGAGGCCACTATATAGTCTATATTGTGGCTCTAGCTCAATCCATTTTTACTTTTACGCATATATGCAGGGCCTTATTACTGAATAGGCCAACTAGGCCGCGGCCTAGGGCCCCCACAATTTAGGGGCCCCCAAATGGCTAAAATTGCTGTAGTCAGTGCCTAAATTTGTTTTATCCCATGCTTAAAATTGAAAAGATTCATTATGGGGGCCCAAAAAAAGTATTTGGTCTAGGGCCCCGTGATATCTTAATCAGGCCCTGCATATATGCACTTTATTGCTGGACTTTTAAACTCAAGGGCGGATCCAGAAATGTTCAAAGGGAGGGGCGATTGATTTTTTTTTCTTACTTGCCCATTTTTTTTGCCATGTATCCTCGTTAACACATGTTGATTACAAATGTCTTGGTCTTCCATTTCGAAAAATGTCCAGATCAGAGCCCCGAACCCCACCTTTTCCCTCAACATCATCAAAGATCAACTAAAATTGCCTTTTTTGACCTTCAAAATCTAAAAACAACTGGAGAAGAGACCTTCAAGGGAGGGCCCCCATCGCCCCTCCCTTGTATCCGCCCTTGTTTAAACTAAAGCTATATTCCTGTTCAGTGAAAGTGGTGCACTAGCGGTGCAGTTCTTGCATGGCCAAATAAAACAGGTGGAATGACTGGAATTAACATAATACAATGTTTTAGCCTAACACTCAACACTACCAAAACATGTAAAAATATTTCTCATATTAAAGCTTTTTTTCGTAAAGAGTTTTTTTTTTGGTGAATCTTACCACTTATTGGTAGCGAGAATAGAAGGATAAAATAAATAATAAATTGAATTTTTTTCTGGCCAATTAAAGTTTTCGCAATCGGGGATCTCAGCCAGGTGATAACTGCATGTTTAAATGAGTTAAAATTTTCCATGAATTCTCGTTTTCAAATTTTTACTCTCGATTAAGATCATGCAAAAAGAACCTAATAAATCGTCATATTTTAAAATTTATACTATAATTTGTGAAGCAAACTTAAAAAAAATCAAATAAATAAGAAAGTACCGTAAAAATTGTAATGGTTAAAAATGTAAGAAATATAGTATTAATTTTAAAAGAAAAAAAAGGATTTCGTTTTCATTTTATAAATATATTTATTAAAATAGCTTTGGTATGCTACCGTGCTGAGCACGAAAGTCGTATCTGCACTTTTTAACAAAATTGAGTTACGGTCACCAGGTGGCTCTTTTGTAACGATTACCAAATGCAATGTTTCATGGTCATTTGAGAACGGAAAATATTTTGTTCAAAAAATTTAAATAAGTACCTTTTGAATCAAATACATGGAGGTGTAAAACTTTAAACAGCCTCATTTGAGATCGTCTTCAGATACCACTTTTCCGTCTAAGATGGCAGTATGAGAAATTTGTAAGGAAGATACGATTCAAAGAATAATAATTCGTAATTACCTACTACCATAATTACTGACGGTTTTAAGTTGCAGAATAAAGTAATAACCTAGGAAGAGCATGGAAAAAAATATATCAATACGATTAAGCAAATAAATGAATGAAACAACAATATACCAACGGTCTACAAACCGTTTCTCAGTGATGTTGACAGAATTTCTGCTACAAAATTGGACGCAAAAAATAATAACTTATTTCATCAACAGAATGATATACACTACTGAATATCAAACCGAATATGTAGTAAAAAATGAGACGACTGCTGTTTGCTGTGATGGTTTCCAAGAGCAAAATGAAAAGTGCGAACGTAAGTATCAGCATTATCTTTGATTTGACTTTTTTTGCAATGAATTGCTTGTTTTTTTTTCAATTCGTGTAAAAAAAAAGCAATAATAATGAAGTAAATTTAGAATTTCCTTGAAAATAAATTGCTTATTTTTTCTGCCAATTCCAATTAAAAAAAATAATAAAGTGAATTTAAAATTTGTCTCTCGTATAAACAGTTTAAGATCGTTATTTTTTTCTCTCTCTTTTGTTATGAAATAAGTAATGAAAAGTTTAAAACTAATCCAAATTACACATATGGGTCATTCTCGTTAAAATGATACAAATCATGTCCAGCACTTTTCATTTTTTAGAAATCAATTATTGTAAGTTACAAATTAATATTTTTAAAATATTGATTCTCCATTTAATTGTGGATACTGTATACCATCAAATATCGATGGTTTGTACGTAAGCAATTCATGAAAAGCTTGGAAATATTTTGTTTTGAAACAAGAAAGAGAATACTAGATATCCCAGTTGCAAATGATTATGACTTAAAATGTGATTTAAAATCCTGTTGAAAGGCAACAACAATATTAAAATCATTTAATTTTATGTGTCACATACACTCTTGTGCAATGCTTTTTTTTTTTTTTTTCAAATTTTGAGTTGTGTCACTTTTGTTGCCGTTAGCAATATCATGTTTTAATTATGAATGCGATTTTTCATTGCAGCAAAAGTTTAAAGGGACAAGCATTGCTCATAAATTCGGTGACTGGTATATGAAAATCGATAAAACCAAGTGATTTAAAGAATTTTTTTCGCCATCATGATGAATGAAATTTGCGATGCATAAACTACAATTTGTTCGTCTTCGTTTGTAGGAGTTAATTATTCACTATTATTACTTTTATTATTATTACTTTTTTCAATTCAGCTATTTGTGCCGATGGCTGCGGCGTTGGTGTGTGTTCTGCGCCTGAAACGTGTACCTGTCATGCCGGATGGACTGGCCCGAAATGCTCGACACGTGAGTAAAAGTATATTCTGGAAAATAGTTTACAAATAATAAAATCTTCCCTTATTGTCCTTTCTTTGGGTCGAATATGGGAAAATATTGACCTTTTCTGAAAGTACAATTACAGTAGCCGGTCATCTCGTCTAATATTCAGAGAAATCTGACTGCGGATAGGGAGGTTCCGGGTTCGAATTCCGGCTCGGACATGTATGTATTTTCTCTTTACGGTTCTTGTCCTTTCTTTGTGTAAATGTGTTGTTGGGCCATGAATGGTTGCCTTCCCTATAAATGGGCCCCTTTGGTTTGGGTCCGTTTATTGGGGAAGTCGGATTTACGCCAAATTACAGTTCAGTTGGCATGTTTCATGGGTTGTAAATTACTTATAGGACACGCCAACTACAACACAAAAGCGTAAGGAGCCCCCCCCCCCTTTTTAGCCTACTTTCCCGTTAAAAATAAAAGAAAGACGAAAAAAGTAGGAAAAGTAGCTTAATGCATCTAAAAAATATCGCCAAGTCCAAAAAAAAATCGCCAAGTTAAAAAAAATATCGCCAAGTTAAAAAAATAAAGAGGTAAAATGAATATCGAAAAATTAAAAATTTGAAAGTAGGGTATTGAGATGGGGAATTTGTGTGTCGGTCTGTCGGTCGGTCTGTCGGTCTGTCTGTCCCCCAATAATAACTTTTGAATGAACATTCCGATTTGGACAAACTTTTTTTTTGTTGGAAAGATCTTTTCAAGGATACTTCATTCCCGTATCTACATTTTTGATTTGAACAATTTTTCGTTCAACATTGAACCGTTCAAACAAGCTCTCACCCCTAATAACTTTTGAGTGAATAGTCCGATTTAAACAAACTTTTTTTTGTTCGAAAGATCTCGGCAAGGATACTTCATTCCCGTATCTACATTTTTGATTTGAACAATTTTTCGTTCAACATTAAACCGTTCAAACAAGCTCTCACCCCTAATAACTTTTGAGTGAATAGTCCGATTTAAACAAACTTTTTTTTGTTCGAAAGATCTCGGCAAGGATACTTTATTACCGTATTTAAATTTTAAATTTGAACATTTTTGGTTCAACATTGAACCGATCAAGCAACCTTTCCCCACCTAATAACTTTTAAGTGAACCGTCCGAATTGAATAAACTTTTTTTTGTTCGAAAGATCTTATCAAGAATACTTCATTCCCGTTTTTAAATTTTCGATTTGAACAATTTTTCGTTCAACATTGAACCGTTCAAACAACCTCTCACCCCTAATAACTTTTGAGTGAACAGTCCGATTTAAACAAACTTTTTTTTGTTCGAAAGATCTCGGCAAGGATACTTCATTACCGTATTTAAATTTTCAATTTGAACATTTTTTCGTTCAACATTGAACCGTTCAAGCAACCTTTCTCCACCTAATAACTTTTAAGTGAACCGTCCGAATTGAATAAACTTTTTTTGTTCGAAAGATCTCGGAGAGACTCATTCCCATATTTCACTTTTCAATTTGAACCATTTTTCGTTCAATGATAAACCGTTCAAAAAAATTTTAACATGAGCGCCTGCTGGGAAATTTAAATTGAATGTTGATTCTGAACTTAAAGGCGGATTTCCTTCAAACTAACTGTGTAAGAAAACGGTTTGGATAAATAATGTATGTAAAGTACTATTCTGAAAAATCTTCTGTGAGGACTCTGATTCCGACTCCGACTCCGCAAACATGGCGGAAATGCAGGCTCAGAAAAAAATGACTGACTGGGCAGACGATTTTTTGTTTATTTATTCATTTTTTTTGTTTAATTTATTATTATTATTATTATTATTTATTTATTTATTTTTTTTTTTTTTTTGGCAGACGATATTTTTTTTTTTTTTTTTGATTACAAAAATTGTTCATTCACGAGAGCATTTTATTCTTTACTTATATTTAACAACTGGCAACGGATTAAAAATAAAATTCGAGATATTTTATTAACGAACGAGGTTTTTTTTCTTTCTTCGATAAAATGTGTTTTGATGTTCTTTGTACTTTTATTTATTTTTTTTTTTCATTTGAAAGCGATTGTGAAATTTTTCTACGGAAGAACTATAGCAGTTACATTCTTTAAAAGGTGCGACAAAACTTTATTTACTCGTTTATTTACTTTTTACGTGTCCTGATCATCTGATGAGAGGGGTATATTTTGCTTTTAGAAATCAGCTTTAAGTGTTTTAAAGGTAGGTTTGACATAATTTTCAGTTTCAGATATTCAAGAGAATATTGATTAGATGCTAGATTGCCGATGTCGATGTTCGGGAAAGTAGGCTCGTTTAGTTCTTGACAGAACTTCTTGTTTTTGTTTAAAATGAAATCAACTATCATATCAAGTTTTTTCAGTGTCTTTTAATTTCTTTCTTAATGCTTTATTGAATGCATTGAAATTAGTTTTATGATCGCGAACTGTTCCGCGGTGCTGTTATTGTTTAATATCTCCACAGTTGGTATGACAGCTTTTTTTAAAGTACTAATTTGCTGTATTTCGGACGACCGAATAAACTATTAAATTAGACAATAGGCTCGAATAGGGAAGTGGTAACCAATCCAAGGCCCGCGGGACACATGTGGCCCGTCCTTTGGTCATTATTAGGGACCGAAAACATAACTCTGGAAATTTCCAAAATAGTCGACCATTTTCATTTGCAAACGGTTATTGCAAATTTGGAGCTAAACGGTTTGAATTTGGTTGCCAA
>JAXGGA010020451.1:0-18261 GCA_038373865.1 Uloborus plumipes | reverse complement strand
TCTTACAGTTAAAGGGAATTTCCCTTACTTGTATTCCAATCAGCTTTCACCTAGTTAAAGGGGTTTCCCCCAAGGGAAATTCCCTTTTTATCTGAGTAAAAGGGGGTTTCCCTCTACATGTAGGCAAATGAGAGGTTTGCAAACATGGTAAAATGAAGTAATCACTGCGTTTTATTAATATAATAGGATCCTGCACATTGCATAGGAAAATTAGTTCAAAAACAATAAAATTTTACTAATATGGTATATTATTGACAAAACATGTGTATCTCTGAAGCCCTGTATCTCCTGATCCCATTGAGATCCCATCATAGAATTTTGCAATATGTATCAAGACATCACAAACAATTTTTGGTAATTTTTTGGAATTTTTAAAATTGCCACTTTTTGAAAAATTTAAAATTTAAAATTTAATTTTAAAATTTAAATTTTTTTAAAAATTTAACCCCTATGTTGTAGCATATCATAATAAAGCCCTATTCAACAGCTTTAAAATGAGACCAGTCCCAGGTTAATATCACCACTGGTTGCGAGCCTATAGGCATTTTAATGTGGTTAAGTATCGTGTTTTTTCAAAGAAATTTAAAATTTAAAAAATTTATAACTTAAAAAATAATTGTGCTATGTAACTGAAATTTGGTATTTTTTCATATGTCTATGATATAATGCTGCATACCAAAAATCATGAAAATCTGAGACATCAATTCTGAAACTCTTCCAAAATTGTGTTGATTTGACATGGAATGACCCTTTGGGAAGAACCCGGGCTTCCCGGGAAGCTCGGCCGCGTACTCTGAACGCGCCCTATATACCTTATTCTTTGCTTTAAACACTAAAAAAAGACTAAGAAGAGCAATAAAGAAACATATTTAAAGTTTAATAAGATAATTTAATATTTTTAACACCTGGGAATATAGAATACCACTAAACTTGTCTGATTTTTAAACATCTGATTGCTACCTACAACAGAACTGAGCATTTCTCAACTTGTCCAGGTTTGTTCGTACCATGTGGTCATCCTTGTTCTGGCTTGCTCTCACATGTGTATCTTAGTTGTCTTTCAAATTCTGAAAGAAGTAGGTTGTTGAGCTAGTGTTTCTGCTGTAAAATCTTGTGAAGCTGATGTAATTTCTTTTCATGTCACGTTCATTCATATTCATAGATTGTTTTATTAAAGATAAAAGAAGAAATTCTTTAGAATCCTTAAATATAAATTTAAATTTATCTTTCTACATGTGAACTGTGAATAAGTTATGAATAATCCTAAATGCTCCATAGGAGTTTTTGACAATGATGGTTGTAACATTTTAAGTTACAGTAGGCAGTCTACTGTAAATAGTATTTCTGAGTACAGTGATGATGATAAAACTTTACTGCACCTGAGAACTGGGTGTAAAACTATTGAAACTGTTTGTACCTACCATGCAAAATTTGTTTGACAAGTTTTGCCACCTTTATAGAACTTCTTGCTGGTAGGTACAAACAGTTTCAATAGTTTTACACTTCCAATAGTTTTTTTTTCATCAAGACTGAAACAGTTCTACTCCTAGAAATCAAGTCTTTACACGCATGTTATTACTATAGCCGTCCCTTTAAAAAGTCTCACCGAACCCTAGGAGATCAGCGCCAAATGACTAAAGTGGCAGAAATTGTAAGTTCTGCTTGTACGCTCTTTTTCGCCCGTCTGGCTAGCCGCTTAAGGATCACAGGTAGCCATGGTGTAGTATCAAAATTGTAATGCGTATCGGCAGAGTGTTTGATAAAATTGGATACATGTATAATTCATTAAAATGGCCCCAAATTGTTCATTTTGCATCTAGAAACTTACGGTAGACGCCTTCGTGATCTAGATGGAAATTCTTATTTCAAACACATATTCCAAATAGCACTAATTTTCCCAAGCAATACATTTCCGATTCCGACAAAGCTTTTTTTTTACAAACATGAAATAAGAAATGCCTTAAAAAATTCAACTTTTAAGAAATCAAAATCGTTACCTTGGGATCAAACTGATCGTTTATGGATTCGTCATCACTGTTTTCAACTTCAGATTTCACTCGAAATGGACGTCGGGAAGATTTAAGCTCTTTTTCAATGTTACCCATTTCGCTAGCATCAGTGCAATCATTAGGATCTTTTTGCATACTACATGGTATTGTATCGCCATAAGTGTTAGAATGCAGCGGCACCGAAGACCATTGAGATTCATTTAATGTGTTTGAAATTTCATTTTCTTGATCGATACTGGTGCTAAGTTCGTCACACTGTGATTTTTTATTTTCTTGGGAATGTTCGGCGGAAAATTCTTTCACAATGTCTGCTATTTCTTTGACTTCTTCCTCTGTTGCAAGACCTGCATCCATAGTAGCGAACTCTTCTGGTAACACCTCCCAGAATCCAACTTGTCTCATTAAATCTTGCAGAATTCTGGAATCGTCGTTTTCCTCAGAATCAGATTTTTTAACGGCACTTTCAGCTAATCCAGCTTTTTGAAAGGCTTTTTTTATTGTTTCTTTTTCAACCTTGCTCCACACTTGTTTGATCCACCCAACTGCATCCAAAAAGCTAATTTTTTCAGCAACACTGAAAACCGATACATTTCTTTTGGTTTTCCGTTCCAGATGCTTTAACAACAACTGTCGATAATGAACTTTTAAGTTTTTGATAATGGAATCAAGGGGCTGACAATTTGACGCATTTTGAGGAATGAAAATTATCTCGGAATTCTTTAGGCGAATATCTCTTGGGTGGCATATAGCATTGTCCACGAACAACAAAACTTTTCTATTTTCTTTGACAAACTGTTCGTCTAAATTCCTCAGATATTCCATCATGATATCAGCCTTTATCCACGCTCTTCTATTAAACTGACACTCAATAGATGCCTTAAGTATATTCAGTTCCTTAATTCCATTTGTTGGAGCTTTTCCAATTACCAAAGGTATTAATTTTTCCCCTTCCATATTCGCTCCCAGAAGTAATGTTAATCGTTCATCAGCCATTTCACCAAGAATGCAAAATTCATTTTTCAAACTAATCGCTTTGTCTGGAAGAGCTCGGAAGAACAATCCAGTTTCATCAATAGCATACACATTTCTAGGCGGATATTCCTCTATATTACTTCTCATTTTTTTAATCCATTCTTCGCTATCGCTACAATTGAACACAGCAGACTCTCCACGAATCTTTCTAAACACAATTTGATGCCGAACGCAAAATCGGTTTAACCATCCATTCGAGGCTTTGAATTCTCCAAATCCAGCTTCGGCAGCAGCTTCTCTTGCTTTCTCCTGTAGAATAGGACCAGAAATTGGCAAGTTTTTGCTTCTAGCAAACAGATACCAATCATAAACAACTTTATCTACAACAAATCCATCAGCTTTTGGAAATTTGTTCTTTCTGTCTTGAATGCCGTTTTGTAGCCATTCCGTCCGCAAAGAGTCCTTCTGTTTCAGGATGCAACAAACTTGCGTTCTTCCTATGTTAAATTTTTTTGCAAGTGCACGTACTCCAATTTTGTGTGCTTCAGAATAATCAATAACTTCCATTTTTCCTTTCAGGGACAGGGTTCTACGCTGATTGTTGTTATTATTATTGTTTTCGCTATTACCAGCCATTTTAAAGAAAGAGCGAGCATTTCAAAACTCTTTTTCACCTAGCAAATCCTATGAAGATTTAAACCATTAACTGAATCTGACTATATATTTCATTAATCCTGTCACTACAATGCAAGAACAAAGACGCCTTTTTGATTTTCTCACGCAAATCGAATGGCATTTTTAGCCATTGAAAATTAAAATAAAGCTAAGTGAATACATTTTTCAATTAACCCTATTTTCTGTGTATATTATCTGTCATAAACTTCACTTCTAAACCATATAACAAATTTAACTAAATTAAACCTAAAACCAGACGTTTGCTTTTCTGATAACAAAAACAGTTAAAACTAACATATTAACAAAATACGTATTTGTATATTTCTTTCTGAAACACATTTTGCTCAACTTCAAAGTAGAATTTTAGCAATATTACGAATCTTCTTCACTTGGATTTGATATTTCATTAAACTTTCTGCAAGCTTAAGCCGAAATCATAAATGAATCAAAAATTGGCAACATGTTCTTAAGCTATGCTTTGCACAGTAAACATCAAGATTTTTGTAAAACGTTACCGAAACTTTCAATCCAATTAGTGTTCACTCCTTCTGTATGAAGTTTCATATGAGCCCTTTAGGACCGTCAGAATGTCTTGTGCGAAAGGTCTGCAATACACAGTCATTGTTGCACTCCTTTATAGAATGGCACATTTCGAGGTCTTGGATGGACAACACAGGAACGGGGCTCCTCGGCCCTCCTGAAATTTTGAACACCTCATGTAAGACTTGTTGGCCGAAAACACATACAATGAACTTGAGGAATCCATTTTAACACTTAATACAGTCGAATCTCCCGATATGAGATCGTTCGGTCAGGGCTCTGTCCGGCACCTTCGAAGGCATCATAAAAGCGGTTCATGCACGGATTACATTCCAAGAGTAATTCCTGAGAGACTTAAAATGCAAACATAATGGTCACAGGTATTCATTTTATTGAGTGAAGTCAACTTATTGCCAAAAACACTCTTCAAATCTAAGTTACAATGCTTGCATTAGTACTTTCTGTCAGGAGAGGATATTAAATTAATGCGTCCCTTTTTGAGAGGGAACTTGGAATTTATACATTTCATAGTTAAATTCATTTTACCAATTGAACTAGAATCAAGCATTTTATGAATCATACAATATATATATGGGTGATTCTACGCTATTTGAATTCAGACGGCCAATGGAAAAACTTCATGTAAAACTGAGTTTATTAATGTTTTTACATGCTTAAGCATTACAGACTATTATCTTTTATATGGACCACCCAATTAATTCACTACAATTATTTTATTTTAGCATTTCTAGCTGAAAACAGTCATAAATGTATACGACCCTGGCCTGTCCAAATACTAGTTTTTATACAAATATGTTCGACTTTCAATTTTTGCTAACTTGGCATAATGTTTTCTGCCATAATCGTACACTTACATTAACAGAGAAACATATTTCATCATTAAACATTGAAAAAATATTTATTATTATTAAAAAAAAATACACTTTTCAATGGGCCATATCAACAGTGTCATCCTCACCTGGCGAACTTCAAAGACTGACATTTAGTATAAAAAATGCAAAAGAATGACTTTGACTGCGAATAACCAGTGCAATACTGAGTAAAGTTAAAAGCAAGCTAAGTGGTTAAAAAAAAATCAAATATTATTGCATCGGTTTTCCTTGAAAGTGCCTCAAAGCGTACTGCGCCAGTCGCTGTAGTATTTCCCCTGGTAAGTATAACTTTTTATATTTCATCGTTACATAAGTGTGCGTATGTATAATGTAATGCTTATTGTGTGCAGACATCACGGTTTACTTGAAGTTCTGGTAAGAAGAACGAGTGATGTTGTTTTTATAGGTAATGTGTGATTTTGTCACTTCTCTGGCGTCACTCCCCTGGCAGTTTTGTTCAAAAAAAAAAAAAAAAGGGGGTAAATATACATTAAAAATGTGTTATAAGCATAATTAATTTCATTTTTTATCTTAATTGCCCCTGTGAAAGCAATTTGAATGAACATAAATAATGCGGGAAGTATTTTTATTTGGGATCTGAGGTGCGACTTCTATGCAACATGTCGCGTTTTCAAGATTGATTTTTTTATTTTATTACAACGCGATTTTTTTTTTTTTTTTTTTTTTGAATACAGGTCTTACAGAAATGAGTCCATACTCTGATTTTACACCCAAAAATAAGTGAAAAAATAGTAAATCAAACCAGAATCCTGCCAATAGTGTCACTCCCCTGGCAACGCATTTTCCCCTGATATCGATAACCCCCCCGAAAATTGAAATTTCATCTGGCCCTTACCACTACAATCATAAAGATAACGGCTACTAGTGATATAATGAGTGTGAAATCAAATAGATTTTTTTTTCTTTGGGGACACAAAAAACGCATTGACCGTAGAATCATAGCGCCCCCGACGCGCGGAGGGGAGGGGCGAGGTTTGAGGGAGCACAATCAAGAAAAATTGCATTATGAGAAACACGGGGAATTTTTTTAATAGGGGAATGAGGGTGCACCTAGGTCTATGTACACTACAGTGTTTATATGGGCGATTCTCTGTAAACTGGTAATTTGCTGTCCGGACCGAGTATTTTAAAAATAATAAAGTGTAATAAAATAATTATCGCTCTAAATACAAGTAAAGCATTAATACTCGGTGGCCCAATTGTAATTGGAGCGATAACAATTAAAATTTTTTTTCTAGAAATTATCTAAGTGCTAAAAGTCCCCTGGCTGTCCCAATCGTATTGTCTAACACTTCAAGGTAATATTCCAAAAATCCTATCAACACTATATAAATTTGGCAATTATTATCCAAAAATAGAATAATGCAGCTATAATTTTTTCATGATATAAGGTCTAATTACGTATTTCTAAAACTTAAAATTGTCATGTAAATTCTGTCCGGAGATTTTTCAAACCGTCCCCTAAGTCAAATTCAAAGATCCAATTGAAAAAATCTGTTACTCTTGCAAATGTTTTTTGACATGAAGTTTAAAGCAATCAGTGTGAATTTGCTGAAAACGGTGCTGAAACAATACTTTGTTTAGTTTCAGAGCCACATTTGGGATGAAAGTATGCATCAGAGTCGTTACGAAAACAGTCCTCTGGGAAGTGATTTTATTAATGTCAATTAGTTTAATTATGAAACATATTAGTTATTATGTCCACAATTTGTGCCTAAATTTACAGGTAGTCTCGTAACTAATTATGTTCTAATAGTTTTGCAGATATTACGCAGCAAAGAGCAAAAACACAGTCACCTGGCACAGTCCCCTGCCTAGTTATACTAGGCGGGGGACTTACCCCATCATGATTTATCAGAAAAACATCAACTTCAATTAGCCCTCTTTCAAAGCAAAGTAATCGATTCATTTTCTAAGCAATAGTAAAATAATTTTACGAACATTTCAAAAAACCATGCCCGGACAGATTTCGTGTGAAAATGACGAGTTTACAGATAATCGCCCATATATAATATTTATAAATTAAAAATAATATTTTTATTGCAAAAACGAACATTGCAGAAAAAGTTTGTTTACAAAATGAAGTATTAAATTACTTATGGTATGCAAATCGCAAATATTGTAGTCAAGTCAAGATCCGCAATATTACAACTGGCAAAAAGATGAACACCAAAAGAGTTCAGGATGAAAACGCATTCATTAAAGTACTTGGCATGCTTGAAAGAAGAAGTACTTTTGATAATATGAAAGTAAAATTTACAAGTTATGCAATCTGTCACTTGCAAAATTATGCTACATTACAATATGCTCAAGTTCTTTAGATCTTTCTGTCAGCTAAAATAGTCGCGTTTGACATTTTTCCGTAAAAATTTCACCTACACTTTCGCGTTTTGAAATAGTTTAGAATTTCTTTAGACATTCAATAACTAGCGTGTAACTTTAAAAGAACTTCTACTGACTGCTTTTGCACCAACAAGCGTTTCCTAAACGCTTTTTCTTTAACCTAAAACTTCCGAAATCGAATTGGTTCAATGACGGTTGCAAAAAAGATGAACTTTGCATTTCGGGAGGTTCGACTGTATTAACATAAAAAGTATAAATGTCATTAAATGTTGGATGAAAAAAGATAATTTGTTTTCAATTAGTTATATCAAATAATCATTTAAAAATCACATTTAAACGTATTATTTAAGTCAAACTGTTAACGCTGTTCTGTTTCGTGAGTTTGAATTGTTATCTATTAAATCCAACTTAAAACTTTTTAGCAGCAAAAGTTTCTTCCCTTTTTTTTTAGCATAAAACCAGGTTCGATATTCTTAATTGCTTCATTATTTGTAATCGACAATATTCAGTACATTACGCAACTTATTACAACTAAAAACGCATTTCAACATGTCTTAATGCTTTCTAATTTAACGCCGAACTTTAAAAAGTTAGGCTATTGAGGGAGTAGGTTTCCACCTACTCCCCCTTATTTTGGTCCCCGAAACGCATATGTGATTTACATTTTACTGGAAAATTTTCAGCAGAAGCGAATATTTAATATGACAAACGTTACAGAACCATTTGTCTTTTATTTCTCGAGAAATCCGCAAAAATGCGAATTTTTAAAAGTGTTCCAATATACGTTTGATGATATAGTGGAGATACAAAGTTTCGTAACAGAGGCATGAATTCGTTGCGCTGGTCCCTTGAACAACAAAGTTAAATCGACTGCTTTTGTCTTTTTATAGTACACAATTAAATGCGAGCTATCAACCTTCCACAGCTCCATACATTTTTTGTTTATTTTTATGCGACTAACTTAAAAATCTATTACAGTAAAATCTCTTCGAGCCATCACAGCTCTTAAGGGCCATTTTTTTTGTGGACCCACCCCCCTCTGAGTGGATTCATCATTTCTGTTCGCATCTTGTTTCTAATCTTCAGCCTTTCGACTCGAGATCAGCTAAGGGGAGGTCTTATGCTAACGGATTGCAATAATTTTATTGAAGTTTGTTCATTTGTTGCTCAGTGATCTGAATTGCAACAATCTCAAAGATTGTTTTATAAATCTCAATTAACTCAATGAAACTTTTGTGTCAATAGGAGAGAGAGTTAATACAGACGAAATTCGAACGATTCTGGAATCTAAACGACTCCGAATCCTTACAGCATGAAACAGTAGTGGAGCAGTTTAATAATTTCAGTGCCGTGGGAGCGAGGGAGCTTTGATGCAAGATCACGGGAAGTCATTGTAATAAAACAAATAAAATACCATTTTCCTTTCAGAAAAGTATCAAGCTACATTGTAATTGCGAATTATAGAAATTATCCCGTAATTGTAATAATAAATTACCCTTTAAAGTGGCCACCCCTCTGCCGGCCAAAATTTCATGGAACGAAGGGGCGGCTTAGAATGGTATTACTGTATCTTAAAATTTTCTGTAAGACGCCGTGTTTAGTCATTTGCAAGCTGGACGTAGGAAAGACTCCTGGCTGTCTAAGATTCCAAAAACAGAATAGAATGTTTGCAGGAGGGGGAGAGAAAGCAGGGAGCGGCGCTATAAGGCAGTTTATTATTATTATTATTTGGAATATGTATATTATTGAATTTTAACAAAACGTCATTATTATTAGATGATCTTCTCAAAAAATCTGGTATGGACCCCACACTACTTCCTTTTACGTGTAAATTTCTTAGTAGTTGCCTTAAGTGTTAAAAAAGTGCTTGGAGTGAGCAAGGTAACAATTCAAATATTTACTCCCCTAATCTACCACGAAACAATGCAAAAAATATTTTACAATGATTATTTTTCTAAATATTGCTGATTTTAATATCATTTAGTGAATTTTTCGCAAAATATCGCCAATAGCGCCAAGTTGAACCCAAATTCAAAAAATAATTTTTTCGCCAAATTTGTCGCCAACTTGGCGATATGTCGCCAAGTTGGCGTCAAACACGTGGCGACTAAAATCTTGGCGACATGTCGCCAAGTGGTGGCGCCAATTCATATCACTTGAGTCTGTATTGAAATTAACATTGATTTACCCCAAAAAAGGGGTAAAAGACCCCTTTGGGAACATTCGAATGCAATCACAAGGGGAGGTGCACAACTAGACCCCCCTCAGAGCCTGCATACCAAGCTAGAAGTTTCTACGGCATATAGTTTTTGAGTTATGCGAGCCACATACGCACATACATCCGCACATACGTACATACAGACGTCACGAGAAAACTCGTTGTAATTTACTCGGGGGTGGTCGAAATTGATTTTTCGGCTCTTTGTATGTTGTTAGGTACATATGCACGTGCTGTCAGGTCGAAAAAACTACGCGACATTCATTCAAGGGTGAGCAAAGTCAAAATTTAGACCGAAATTTGAGTGAAATTTTTTTCGTGATCACAATACTTCCTTTACTACGTAAAAGGAAGTAAAAAGAAAGAGAACACATCCTCAAAAGTCGGGATGGAATGGATCGTCACAACGGTATTTTCCCTGCTTCCAATTTAAAATTCCATTTTAATTTTTGCGTAATAACTTGATAAAATAATGAAACGCGCATTCCCAATGTCATTTCTTCTTTCAGAAGACATGAATCGATCAACACAATCATTTTTGATTGGGTTAATTTTGAACTTTGAAAAATGGAGTGGAAGAGCCCTTGTACTTTTTAAAGTGAGGGGTCCAGTTACCCCCCCCCCCCCTCCGCCCCCATTAAGGAGTTGCAAATGTCATAAAAACATATTTGCATACTAATTCAGATGAAGAAGTAATTTTCTGGCACTTCCTTGCAGACTCCTCGAAACTGCAAAGTATTCAATTTCCTCGCATATTTGTGTTTTATTTACGTTAGATTTATTAATTTCTACGCTCTACAGTTCACATGATGGTAAAAATTAAATATATTAACTAGCTGCCAGGGAAGCTAGATTAGCTTCCTGCGGCATGTTAATGCATAATGTCCCCCCGCCACCCAACTTTTACCTCATTATGATGTGATATTATTTGATATAATTCAATTTTCATAAGATTTTAAGACATACTACGAACGTGGTACACTAATACCCAAGCAGCTAGCTGCGTGGCCCGGCGCTGCACAGGCGCCTTTAAAGTAGTAAATAATGTTTCAAAAAAATACTCGCCGCCAAGGCGGCTCGCTAACAGGTGCTTCACGCCTTCACTTTTTTCCTTCAGCGAAAAAATCATTCGAATTATTGAGATGCTTCGCGCCTTCAAGATGGCGAGGAAAGTTACAGCAAGTTCTGCTCGCTCAAGGGAAAGAAGCAAACATAGATACTCAGTTTTTAACCCATTAATGCCTGACATTTTTTTTTTTCAACGATACTTTGTATACTGGTTACAAATAGTGTATAATGGACAGGAAAAATAGTTAAAAAATTATCGTGTAAAAATTAAATTTTTTATTTAAGAAAGAAAAATCATCCCTAAAAAGGGACGCTAGGCACCAGAGGGTACATACTTTTTTACTAAAATGTTTTTTCTGCCTACGATGTAATATTGAAAATGACAATTTATAAGAAGAAATAAAAGCAGCAATTAACATAAACTCGGAAGTAGATTCAGAGAACAAGGAAATATTGGTGTTGTTGAGTATGAAAGTCAGCAAAGCATTTGTTCTGCAAACCTACGTATTGCATTTGCTGCATTCCGATAAGCTCTTTTACTTCAATGGGTACATCTTATCTGAGTCTTATTTAAAGCAATATAACAACTAGCCCCATAATACCTAACTCAATCCGGTACTCTTGAGCTCAATGCATTCTGTACAGCAGCTTCTAAAATAAAAATGAAGAGCGGCTACCACCATTTTTTAGAGTGAATCAAAAACCGGTAGTTCCCGATATTTGATGAATGGGATCTTTTTCTCTATTCAACGATTGTACTGAGCAACCATATACACTAGGTGGCCAAAAGTATCCGGACACTTTCAAAAATTCACATTTTTACATATAGCTCGAGAAATAAGTGATCAATTGCTCTTTAACTTTAGTCATACAAAATATAGGCTTCACCGAACATTTCGAAGTTGAAATTAAATTACCCTTGCATTTGGGGGACGACAAGAAGGGGGTTGAAAGAAAAACCGCTTTTTGACCATAACTCTTCGAAAATAGCTCGGAATAAGCTATCAATTTCAGTAATTAATTAGCATACTATGTATAATTACTGTACAAATTTTTATGAACGTACCACTCTTACTTCTGAAGATATGAAACAGTTTTGAAAAAACGGTAATTTCATTTGAAGGGTTTTTGCTCATAACACGCAGAGTTTTTGATCAAACCTTATCACAACTTCAGGAAAGATGACAAAATACAAGAGAAAGAACATACTAAAACGGTAAATAAAAATATTAAAAATTCGATGAGATATGAACGTTAAAAGGAAATAATTTTTCACGGCGCATGCGCGAACGACAGAAATTTATAACTACAAAAATATTGTAGCCTGATTTATACTGCATCTTATAAAAAAAGTTCCAGTTGAATATCATGAAAAATGAAAAAGATATCAGCGATCTAGTGAGCTGTATTTCATTCATTCCCAGGCAAAACATAAATCGCAAGGGGTTGTCCACAAATAGTGTGGTGACAATCGATCATTTTTTTTCAATGTTAAATTGTATACAGTTTGAAAATTTATATTCGGCATTGTAGTCACATTTCGTTTATTCGGCCAAAAAGACCTTATACGTAGGTGGCCAAAAGTATCCGGACACCCTCTGAAACGTTAGTTTTAAACGACGACGCAATAACCTTCAATTTAAAAATAGCTCTTTGTGGACAGACCCACACTATTTAGATATTGTAGGCGAATGAATGAAATACAGCTCACTAGATCGCTGATCTCTTTTTCATTTTTCATGATATTCAACTGGAACTTTTTTATAAGATGCAGTATAAATCAGGCTACAATATTTTTGTAGTTATAAATTTCTGTCGTTCGCGCATGCGCCGTGAAAAATTATTTCCTTTTAACGTTCATATCTCATCGAATTTTTAATATTTTTATTTACCGTTTTAGTATGTTCTTTCTCTTGTATTTTGTCATCTTTCCTGAAGTTGTGATAAGGTTTGATCAAAAACTCTGCGTGTTATAAGCAAAAACCCTTCAAATAAAATTGCCGTTTTTTCAAAACTGTTTCATATCTTCAGAAGTAAGAGTGGTACGTTCATAAAAATTTGTACAGTAATTATACATAGTATGCTAATTAATTACTGAAATTGATAGCTTATTCCGAGCTATTTTCGAAGAGTTATGGTCAAAAAGCGGTTTTTCTTTCAACCCCCTTCTTGTCGTCCCCCAAATGCAAGGGTAATTTAATTTCAACTTCGAAATGTTCGGTGAAGCCTATATTTTGTATGACTAAAGTTAAAGAGCAATTGATCACTTATTTCTCGAGCTATATGTAAAAATGTGAATTTTTGAAAGTGTCCGGATACTTTTGGCCACCTAGTGTATATTTGGTTCATCAATTTCAATTACTTTCTTTTCGCTGTTGGACAATCGCTTAGCCTTTACAATAAGATGAACTCCATGAAGATTCAATGCAATAGTTATGACATTGCTATTATTCCACCGAACCAACGTAATATTATTTTACCTGTCATCGACAGTTATTCAAAACTTCCTCTCTTTTCTTTTTTGAACAACGTAACTTTAGTTCATGAGCATTTTTTAATCCAATTCTTGCACAAAACCTTTCTGCGATAAATAATCACGTAGGAACGCAAGAGAAGTAAATAAATTGTCACAGTAGAGATCAAAATTGGCATTCTCAGGGAATTCTGAAATTAAATCTGCAACCCCCCCCCCCCCTTTTCCAAACAACAGACACATATGCAATCCATGAATTCTTCATCAAGGTGAAATGCTAAGCTTTTGAAACAGCTTAGAGCTTCTTCAACAGTCAGATTAAACAATAATAGACACCTAAATACATAATGGAAAGTAATTAAATACTACGAATAATTAGTGTTTTAAAGAACTACATTTTTGAAATAGCTTTCTTGCAAAATTTACCTTGAGTATTTTTTGTAATTAAAAGAAAAAGAGAGAAAATATTTAAGAACATTGTATAATTAAGTTTATATATTAATTAATTTAATTTAATTAGATTTTTAAAATAAAATAAATTTTTAAAATGACAATTATTATCTGTTTTTCAGTCTAAAAACATTTACTAACTTCTTTTGACATAAATTATAGATTCTAAGCAAGAAACCAGCAACGGTTAAACAATGCAGCCATTGGTGCCTAGCGTCCCTTTTTAGGAACGTTCTTAAATTGCTATAAAATCCTAAAAAAATTTAAAATTTACAAAATTGCAAAAAAAGGTAAACTAAAACATCGATCAAAGTAGCACATATATCAAACACAGATAGATTTACTTGTTAATAACTTTAAAAACTTAGCTTTTTGTTCTTGAGATTGTGAACGATGTAATTTTTGATAAAGATCATAATCAAATGGCTACAGATCACACTTTACAGCGGTTATGTGCTGAAATCTGTTAATACAGAATTGAAGCAATACCAAAGCAATAATTGAACACAATTATTTGGTTGAAATGTTCATTTTTGGAAAATTCAGACTCACTTTTTGGACCGTCCCTAAAAAGGGACGCTAGGCATTAATGGGTTAATATAAGTACATGGCTTTTCAACAAATGAATGTTTCAAAATATTACAAGTAGCTAGCGATAAAAATACTACGTAAGTAACCCACTTATGAGTTTCGTGTTTGATTTAGTTAAGCCTTCATTCTAAATTCTCATTATTATTGTTATTACTGTTTCATAGCAATCAATGAACGTTTTGCAACAATGGATTTCATATTTAATCATTTATTAGGCTTAATCGCTTTAAATTTGACTACTTATTAATTGATATCTTCGCTAATTAAAATCGTATAATTATATAAATTGAAACTAATGAAGCATGAAAAATTACCTATCTATCGGTACCTGGTTCGACTTAAGATTTACCGAGCTAAGCCTTGGCTTGAAATGTCGCATTTAAAATTGATTTGAACAACAATGGTAACGATTTTAACAGTTGAGCAAAAAATTTAACTTTTTCAAACTTCAATCGCTTATAAGTCGCTTAAGCGTGGATTTTCGAGATTCTCGTTACGCGGCGCTAGCGGAGAAACGTTCTAAAGAACGCATTTTTTTTTTAATCTTTCGAAGGAAATCAAAATGGAGACGATACGACAATTATTTTGCTAGATAGAGTCAATTTTGTGCCCAAAAATTGAAGTTCGAATAAAAAACGAAAATTTTCATCAATAGCCCGAGGGATAAACTTCAAAATCATAAATTTTCATGCAATTCGATAGCGAGTTTCGACCAGGTATAGGATTCGGCTTAGAGAAATAATATATGGAGATAAGTAATAGCCAGTGACACTAGGAGGATCGTTAACTTTAAGCCCAGTGGACAGAGTGGCGGATCAACCATGTCGCAATTGCGAAAGGACCCCCATGACAGTAGGGGCTCCGAAGGGATTTCAAACATGCGCATGACATATGTTTTGCATAGTTTTGTGATAAACAAAGGGAAAACAAAACAGTAATTAGCTACTGAGTAGACAACTATTTGAAACGTCTGATTGCTTTCCACAAAATTATAAAACGAATGAAACTTTTTTTCCTTAAATTGTTACATGCAAGCTGCATTTTGGATGTCATGTATATTACACGATATTTGAGGCAGTTTTTGTGAAAACACCGATCTGTCACATTTGAATTCAACAAAAAGTTCGTTGGATAATAATTAAACAAGAAGTTCTGTCAAGAACTAAACGAGCCTACTTTCCCGTACATCGACATCGGCATTCTCGCATCTGATCATTATTCTCTTGATTATCTGAGACTGAAAATTATGCCAAACATACCCTTTTAGCACTTAGAGCTAATTTCGAAAAGCAAAATATACCCCTCTCATCAGATGAAATAGACAAGTAAAAAGTAAATAAATGAATAAATAAAGTTTTGTCGCACCTTTTAAAGAATGTAACTGTTACAGTTCTTCCGTAGAAAAATTCCTCAATTGTTTTCAAAAAAAAATTAAAAGTACAAAGTACATCAAAACACATTTTATCAAAGAAAGAAAAAAAAAAAGAAAAAAAAACTCGTCCGTTGATAAAATGTCTCGAATTTCACTTTTAATCCGTTGCCAGTTGTTAAATATCAATAAAGAATAAAATGTTCGAGTGAAGGAAAAATTTTTGTTACAAAAAAAATCGTCTGCCAATAAAAAAAAATAATAATAATAAATAAAATAAAACAAATGAATAAATAAACAAAAAATCGTCTGCACAGTCAGTCATTTTTTTTTTTCTGAGCCTGCATTTCCGCCATGTTTGCGGAGTCGGAGTCGGAATCAGAGTCCTCACAGAAGATTACTCATAAAAGTACTTTACAAACATTATATATCAAAACCATTTTCTTACAAAGTTAGTTTGAAGGAAATCCGACTTTAAGTTCACGATCAACATTCAACTTAAATTCCCCGTAAACGCTAATGTTAATTTTTTTTCTGAACGGTTCAATATTGAACGAAAAATGGTTCAAATCAAAAAGCGAAATATGGGAATGTATGGGAAAGCCTCTCCGAGCTCTTTCAAACAAAAAAAAAGTTTATTCCATTCGGACGGTTCACTCAAAAGTTATTAGGTGGGGAAAGGTTGCGACCGACCGACCGACCGACCGACACACAAATTCCCCATCTCAATACCCTACTTTCAAATTTTTAATTTTTCAATATCACGGAACGCGGGAGCGTCCCGCCCCGCCAAGACAACCAAATACAAGCCGCCAAGAAATTTCCGTCGCCAATAAAAATGTAAAAGAGCGACAAGGACTGTTTACGTGAGTAACCAAATCGGGGTTTTCACCCCTCTGTATCTCAGCCCCATAAAGATCCTTAGAGTTCATTTTTGGTATACTCAATCTCCAGCAGCCCCTGACGGCACATACTAAAGCAAAACATCCAGGACCCTCAGGGGGAGGGGTGATATATGTTATAAAATCGCTATTTTTCGCACTTTTTAAAAATTGTTTGACAGGGGTCCAGACTAAACGGTAACTCGGATTGAGCTCTCATTTTGCACCCACATTTATTTTGTCCCAAAGCTCGGCATAGGGGTTTTTTCGACCCCCCCACCCCGTCCCACCTCGTTTTTATTTTTCGTATCTTTTCCCCCCGGGGGTCTTTAGTGTTGATTTTTGGTATGAATCTTCTCGATGAGACATTGAGGACGTTTTCCCAAAATTTACCCCCCGGAGTCATCGCACCCCGGAGTTATTAATGCTTAAAATTGGTCCGATTTCTGTCTACTAGCTCTGTTCAACATCTGAGCATTTATGTTGTCATTGTTGGGCGGCGAGGAAAGAAAACTCAATGATTGAAATTTCATCTGTTGCCAGTTTCTATTTGTTAACAAATAAACTATTTGTAATTGATTTTATTGCATAAGGCTTTTAAAAGGGATCTTCAATTTAGTTCATTTTAATATGAGATCGGCAGTAAGGGTTGGGGTTTTTTGTTTAAACTTTTAATTTAATCGTAGTATTGTTAGCAACTAGCTTTGTTTTGCGTCGGTTCGGGTGGTACATTGTGATTGATTTCAAATTTATCCTAGACTGAAGAAGATCCTTGAACTTTTGCACCAAATGCATGCCAAGAAAACCACATATGTCGGATCGCCAAGAAAAATGTTGAAGGGAAAAAAAACATGCAAAATAAATTTTGAAGAGAAAAAAAAAAACAGGCAAAGAAATAATATTAACCCCTTAGTAGATATAAAAGGCCGGTTCTAGGACAAGAGGCGCAGCCGGCTGCGCCTGCCACGCCCCCGTTGCGCCTGCCACGCCCCCGTTGCGCCTCCTCCCGCCGCCTCCTCCCACCTGCACCTCCCCCACCCTGGGTTGAGTTGTTTAGGGGCTGCTGCTTGGGGTTGAGTTGTTTTCAGGGCCGCCGGGAGTTTTACACGTTGAAGAAGGTTATGAGGCTTTTTTTCGAATGGCAACACCTTTTCTGGTTGCTATGACAACCAAATATTTAGGTTTCTTTGAATGGCAACACTTGTTGCGTTTTTGGGGCCGCCGGGAGTTTTCGGTTGGCAACACGTTCTTGCTTACGCAAGACTACAAGGTGATGATCTGGTTGCTATGACAACCAAATATTTAGGTTTCTTTGAATGGCAACACTTGTTGCTTTTACGTTTCTTGCTGTCATGATAGCCAGTGGCGCCATCTACGAGGATTTTGTTTAACCTTAAGATTACTTTATTTTATTTTACTGACTCTGAATATTTTCTGGAATTTAATTTTATTCTAGGCGCTCGTGGCGCCATCTATTGAGTGAACGAATTTAATTCTTTTTTTTTTTCATTTCGGGACTTTGAATATTTTTCGCTGATCGGGGTGAGTTTCGAACATGCGGCCTTCGGATCCAAAAAGTATTGATGCTTCAATTGACCGCGCGCTTTGTCAATTGAGCCACCAATGCTTTCAGTCAAGTGAAAGTTTAAATGAATCTCAATATAATTTTCAATGTGTAAGAACGATGATGGTGCCATCTGTTGACGGGAATTTATTTTTTTTTTTTTCAAATCTAATTATTTCTTTGAACTTGATTTA